>JANHFX010027482.1:37723-48861 GCA_027560015.1 Chloroceryle amazona
TTCAGTGACACTGTGGGGCACCACCTGCCCTTGTGGCAATGTGACCAAGGTGGTCAGAGCTCCCTCTGGTGAGACCTGGCTGCAGTGGTGGAGGTGATTAATAGAGTGGCAATGGAGTAGGAGGAATGGGGTCACAGAGCAGCATGGGTTTTGTGGCTAGGACAGCTCAGGTGCATTAAAGTTGTAATGAAGTTGCCTAAATTTATTTTACCACTCTCTCCTTGTGCTGGTGAGTTCATCAATCATTTAGTGAGTCATGCTTATTAACTCTATCCTGAAAAAGTATTTAAGGTTTCTTGGACAGTGACTTTGACCCAATGTGAGCAATGAAGAGTGCCTCCTCAAAGGCTGCCAACTCTGATGTAGGGTCAACTTGGGCTGAAGAGAGGAATGGACCTGCATCACCACCTATTTGATGGTGACTACGTAACCCTCTGAGAGTTGCAGGGGGTCTTGGGAAGTTGTCTTCTAGAGATGGCACCTTGCTTAACCAGCATGCCAACAGATGGGCTCTGTGCTGGTCTGCCTCACGCTCACCACATACCCTGAGCCATGGTTCCGCAAGACACCCAAGTACTCAGCTTTGTGATACCAGCTTCCCTGCGTCACCCTCACTGACAGTTATTTACCTCCTCCTGGTTCCTTAGTAAGTGGAAGCATCAGATCTCAAGGGGTTACTGGTTGCTTTTCCCTGTAAAATCCAGGAGGCTGGAATTTACAGAACAAGTACCTGAACTGATGTGTTAAGGGGTGGCACTGCCCTAGGAAAACTGCCCCTGTGGCTGCAGTGCTGTGGTGCATCCTGCCACCTTGTGTCACCAGGCACCTCTGTGCTGTCCCAAGAAGAAAGCTGCTCTGTACCAGCCTGTGTAGGGACACTACCTCCATAGGATCTGCTGTGGCAGCAATGTATATCTCCATGCAATTGGTCTGGCTGCTACCTCTCCACGCTGAGCAAAAAGATGGGCTTTGAAAGTGAAAGTGGAATTACTCTGAGCTGGATGGTACCTCACTTGCTTACCCACATGTAAAATGTCAAACTGTTGTCAATTTTACAATCTTTAAATTAAGGCCTGTGGATGAATGGGATTTTCTAAGATCTCTCTACAAAGATTTCCTTGCAAAACTGATTATTTTTCTTCATAAAACAATTATTTCAAACCTTGTCTATGATCTTAAAAGCATTTCACACGCAGGTTGCAAAAACATTGTCTCTTAAGGATGAAGCATCATGAAAGAAATGCACAATCTGTTTTGCAGACTCGGGCAAGGCAGAGGTGGTTTATTTCTCCAGCTGTAGGACAGAATGCACAGCAACAGAGGTTCAGCTTCTCTTCAAATTAAAACAGAAGTATGAGGGCTTATATACATTTATTGTAGACAGTAACTGCCTTGGGAAGAGGCCCAATGAGCCTGAGCAGCATCTGCATAGAAGGAAAATTTATCCCAGCAGATGTCAGTAACCGAATCTGATCCTTAATATTGCCATGACAAAAGTGTAGAAAAAAAAATAAGTAAAAAATGGGAAAATTAACCTGGTAGGGAGAAAAGAGGACAAACTTGCTTTTCAGATTGTTTGCTCTCCAGCAATTCCCCCCCCCGCCCTGTCTCTCCCATGCAGCAAGCTACAAAAGCACAATTAATTATTTACTTCTGTTAGGATGCAACTAGATGAAGTGGGGGCTTTAACTGAACATGCTCTGCATTTTTTTAGAGGCAACTTATCCTTTTACTACCATATCTGATACAATTGTGTAGCTTTTTGGCTAATGACCTGCAAACTGAAGCTCATCTTTGTTCATCTGAGGGTGTGTGCTTATGCACTTAAACCAAACCAGTGAGTGCTAGCCAACTGTGTACTCAAGTGCGCCTTTGTGCTTTAAGCATAAATACAACTGAAATAAAAAAATGTTTTTCACATGTGTGTAAGGTAAAGGTGAGATGACTTTTCCCAAGTTGTCTACACTGTGAGTATCTTTCATGCTTGAACTTCCCTTGCAGTCCTCTGAAACAGTGGATGTCAAGTCCTTGCAGGAGTACTAGACCTGGGCTATCTCCTAGAGTTTATCACCACCAGGCCTACAAATGATTAATCCAACCGAGTGACTTGAGAGTGAGTTTGGATTTGTGCAACGCTATGAGACACACCTTGGTGCAGCACATGTCTACACAGGGAAAGCTTCAGCCTCCCCCATTATCCAAGATTCTGGGTCATAAGTCAGGTCTGTTCAAGAATGCTGGAAACACCATTTCCAGCAGTGTAGTTTGATCTTTTACTCTTAACCCCCTGGCTGTGCTAACAGCAAAAGTCAGCACTCCCTGCAGCCCAGAAGGGCAAGCAGTCACTTCTCAAGCAAGCAAATAAAACATTCTTATGCAGAGTTCTGTTTCATTATAAAATATGAACAAATTATTTTTAGTTGGGTGCTAACAGAAAACAGAATGTGGGCAGCTTGTGCTTCTTCAGCAATATAAAGAGTGGGTTCCTGCTGCACTTACCACAGATCCCTGGGGCTCTCTGTGACACCTCTGAAGGGCTGGCCCTTGTGCCACAGCACAGGGTCTCCGGAGCAGCAGCTACAGGCTATCGGACACCCTGGAACATGCACAGTGGCATGAAGACTGCTGCACAGGTGACTGAGCCCTGCTGCAAGATTTCAGAGGATGGAGAGAAGAACCTCCCAAAACGTAAGAAGGGAAAAGAGGGAAATAAGAAAGAAAAGAGCCTGAATCAGAAGGTGGAGGCTATAGGACGTCCTGTCAGTGAAAAGTCCCCTTCTGTGAAGCCTGGGTCTCCTCACATGCTGTATAGGGTACAGAGTACTCCATTTGGGGACTAGGCACCTCCCAAAAGTGGTGACTGTTTTGATGCCTTGTCCTTCTCTGGTTTTAGCTCTAAATAAATAATCACGCTTATTTTATTGTCAAGCATGGAACATATTGTTCTAACAGGACCAGTGGTAGAGACTAATGGGATGAGGATCACTTTCAGCTGAGTAGCGGCACAGTACATCTACAGGAAGGACCTGAAGGAGAGAGCCCCCTGAAATGTAACAACCCTTTTTTTTTGTTTGTTTGATAGACCCCAAATCATACAACAGACCTGTGTAATATGAGACGAATATTCCAGCTCACAGGGTGATTCAGCAAATTTTTATACAGCATGTTGACCTTATCTGCGGGTGAAGTCTGCAACAGTATTAACCAGATAGATTAGACAAGCAGGATGGTGCACAGTTTAGGCTGTATTAACTCTTTGAAATCAACAGTTATTGGAAGAGAGCAGTTGGGAGCACAGAGAGCAGTTTGTCTTCTGATGAAACTCTTGATTCACTGTCTTCTACAGTTGTCTTTGGTGTGTGTTTTCCCCAGGTAAAATTCAGGGAAACATTTTTGACAGAAAAACACCTTCTATGCCCACGAATGAAATTCAGCATAAAAAGTGTCCTGGAGGAGTATCTCCCATCACTAAGGAAGCTTATCAAAGATTCAAGCAGAATTAGTTGATGTGACTTAGGTAAAGTGGAAATCTGTCAAAAAGTAAAAAAACAACCCATAAAATATTAAAATAAAATGTTGATTATTATCACAGTTTTGTTGTCTTTTAATTGTGGGAGATTTTCAGCCATTCTGATTAACTAGCAGACTGCCAAATAATGAAAATAGGAAGCACACAATTTTGTGCTGGCACAGAAGTTCCCAGTGTTCATGACCTCTCATGGATCTTACATTTGTACATAGTCTTCATTAGTCAGGAATTTATTTTCTGTAGGTGGGAAGTTACTAAGCAGTCAGAATTGGCTTTATTTGCTTAATAATTAGGAATTTGGCATTGGTAGACAACTGTTTGCAATTCTTCTTGTAGGAGGGGCTACAGACCTTATATAATCTCAAGGCAAAGCTACTGAGAGCTTAGGGCAAATTATACTGTGTACAAGGTAAGCTTTTTGGATTTTGGACATGAACAGGGAATTAGCATACTTGAAACTAAGTCAGCAAATGGGTTTTATGGATTAAATATTTGTATGTACCCTCTTTACAAACATGGTTATATGCATCAAATGTTAAATCAACAGCTTTCTAGGTGTACAGAGTTAAGAAAAAGAAATGTAGCTCTCAGAACTGTGGAGTGCTTTGTCTCACCCCCTTCTTCCTACTATAGAAGATGACATTATTTACAAGGGGAATATGGGTGGTTTTTAGCCATTTTCTTTTTTGCTGCTGTTAATGTTTCAGATTTATTGTTGACATGGTATTTATAACTGCAAAGCTACTATAAAGTAGCCACTGTCTGCATGTTTACAGCTGATGGGCACACACTGGGTAGAATGGAGTGGATGACAGTCTGTCTGGAAGCTGTTGTTCCTTTAAATTTCAGCAGAGTTAGAATCGGACCAAGTAGGTATTGCACTTTGGCTCTGTCTGTGGTAAAAGCAAATCCAATGTTACCAGAGACAAAATTAAATTCTATGTCTTTGGGTGCTTGCCTAAAGAAATCAGAGGAGCAGGGAGTGTTTTAAATGACACTGAATGCTTACAATGGGGAAAAAAAATATCCTTCATGTCACTTTATAATGGAGCATACTGGCTGCTGGAGAAAGCATAGCAATTGTTGAGTTTATACCGTGTATCTGATTAAACAGTAAACCGTATCCTGAGGTAATGCCAAAATAAACAGAGCAGTGTATCTTGCACACTCTGCTTTTTGGTCAGAGCAGAATGTTAAAGCCTCAAAACCAGCATTCTGAATTTCTGTTTTGCAGAAGTGTATTTTTATTCCAGATAATAGGAAATTGGACACGTGGAAACATGTCTGGGAAACCCAAGCTACACTACTTCAATGGGCGAGGCCGAATGGAATCGATACGGTGGCTACTAGCAGCAGCTGGGGTTGAGGTTTGCCTCTGTTTTTTATACTAAGAGCATGTCACAAATATGTATTTTCACTGTTCCTTATTAAAAAAAAAAAAAGTGACTGACCAGCAGTTTCAAGCTCCGCATTTAGTGCATTTCTGACCATAGCAATGATGACCTGTAGCTTCCCCTAAGCAGGGGGGCAAGTTCCTGTTTCACTTCCAAGCATCATGTGCCAAGCCGACTGGCAGCGCCACAAATGCTTCTACCCTGAAGCTAGTTAAAAAGTTTAACACTGCAGCCGCAGAACCTGACTTATCTTCCAATCACAGGAGTCAAACACTTCCAATTCTGAAGACCTTCCATTAAATCCCAATGTCCAAAATAGCAAAAAGTTATTATGCCTACAACAGTGTAGCTTACCCTTGAAGGTACTGTGTAAGACACAGAATAACTGTTTGTGCCTCTAACATTTTCTGATATTAAACTAGAGAGGGAGTGTGGGGATCTGTGTGTTTTACAAGCTGTGAGGTGTTGCCATGGTGATGGGCAATGTGCCAGAAAGCTGCATCGAGCTCTTCTACTTGTCCCTCCTTTTGCCAGTTTGTACCACAGTTCTGCTGCCACAGTGTGGATTTGCTTAACTTCCTTTCTTCCTGCACCACCTCTTGCCAACACTGACAACAGAAGCAGCACGTTTATCATTTCTTCAGCAGACAAGGGTTTGCACCTTTCAGTCAACCCAGCTTTAGCCAATATTTTACCTGCACAAAATTATGGATCACATGTGAGAGGGAAGAGGAGAGGATGTCACAAGAGGAAAAGCAATATTTTAAAGATACTGGTTCCAAATCCATTTAATTTTTTAAATAAAATTCCCCAAAACAGAGCTTTTTGTGCTTTCATTGTCTCATACAAAGCAGAAGCAAAAAAAATACACAGCTTTTCTCCTGTATTTCCTGCAGTTTGAAGAATGTTTTTTGGAAACAAAGGATGATCTGACAAAGCTACAGAAGGGTAAGTTTCCTTCACTTTTTAATAATTAGATAATAATAATAGTTAGAAATATTTGTCTTACAACACCTAAGAAGTTTTAATGTCTCTTAGAAAATCTAGACTGGACTGTACACGAGGTATCACAGCTGCACACTGCAGTGTGTTATCATCCACCCAGTTGCTTCAGTCTTCACTGAGTCACAGAAAGGATGAGGTCAGAAGAGACGTTTTTAGATCATGTCTTCTACCTCCCCTCTTCAAGCAGGGCAACCTAGAGCCAGTTGCCCAGTGTCCTGTTGGCTTCTGAGTATCTCCAAGGATGGAGACTTCACAGCCTCTCTGGGCAACTCATGCCAGTGTTCAGTCTCTCACAGCAAAAAAACCTTTCCTTGAACTCAGATGATTGACTCTTCTTTGTTTAAGTTTGTGCCCATTGCCTGCTGTCCTATGATAATACAGGTTTTTGTTACCAGATCATCTTGAAATTTGTTAGCATTTTAGGTTGTCTATAAAATTGTTTAATCCGTATGAAACTAGAGTTTCAGATTTCTGAGTTTAACCTGTGCCCCTGGTGTGTTCTTGTTTCCCAAGGCAACTACTCACCGTGTTATCTTTAGCTTCCACCTTTGTGAACATGATATTCACATTTCCTCCAAACCAAATTACATGTCTATGTTATTCCAGTTCACTTGGCTTTTCAAAGAAGTCTGAGCTAGGGCTGGCATTTGCAGTCTTGCACTCCTTTAGGAAAAAGGACTTGATACCCCTGCCACCTGCTGGCTTTTAAAAAGTATTTTGAGACATGAACATAAATGAAAATGTGCCCTTAATAGCAAACGGTTTCTGTGCATGATTGCCTTACAGTGGATACAAAGACAGACGTAGCTAATCAGTTATCTGAGTCAAGAAATATGATTCCACAAAGCAAATAATGACTTCCTTCTCTGATGGATTTCTGGAGGTGTTTTGACTTACTTATTGCTAGAATAAGGCTTCTGCAGACTAGTAAGGGATTTACACTGCTACTCTCACAAAAAATTGGTATTTGGCTCTTGAAAGAATCTCATGAAATCCACCCATTATTCCCTGCTTCACATCTCTACAGATGTGCCCTGGTAGAAAGTCAACAGAGTAGTCACAAAGATATTACATGCATTTATATTCACATGATATATTGAAAAGCCCTTAAAGAGTCTGAATTTCCATAATACTTACCAAACATGACAGAAACTGTCTCGATCAGATCCTTCAGTCCTCCTCATGTGTATTAACCTTCATGAAAATCGTCCTGCAGCGCAGGACTTGTTTACAACAGTGTATGACTGCTAAAAGTTTTGCAATTGGGTGCTTCCTCAGATTTGAAGAAAATTCAAGAAGCTGATTGCTATATAAGTTATTAACAGGTCACTAAGCAATGGCTCTTGGTTTCATGGTAAGTGTTTTCCAGTACCTTGTTGTGAGAATGAGGAAGACTGCCACTGAAAGGCTTATCGAGCATTGGAACAGGCTGTCCTGGGAAGTGGTGGAGTCACCATCCCTGGAGGTATTAAAAGCTGTGTAGACATAACACTTAGGGACATGGTTTAGTGGTGGACTTGGTAGTGTTAAGTTTATGGCAGGCACGATGATCTTAAGGGTCTTTTCCAAGATAAAAGATTTTATGATTCTAAATTAAAAAAATAAAAAATAAAAAATATGGTTACTTTGTCAAGCACCCACTAATGGTTCTCATTCAGAGACTGAATGTCTCATCTTGTCCCGTTTTCCCTAGATGGATCCCTGATGTTCCAGCAAGTGCCCATGGTGGAGATCGATGGAATGAAGATGGTGCAGACCAGAGCCATCCTTGGCTACATAGCAGCAAAATACAACCTCTACGGGAAGGACCTGAAGGAGAGAGCCCTGTACTGTACCCAGTACCACCTTTGTTCATTAGACTATAGTTCATACTACCTCTCTGTGTAACAGAAGAATATCCCAGGTCTCAGTTAAATTCAGAGTGATACAGCAGCTTTTCATGTAGCCTATGCTGACTGTCACTGTGGGTAATGTCTGCAACAGTAACATCCATCTAGATTAGATAGACAGCCTGGTGCAAGTACCAGAAAATAATAAAAATACCTGAAGTATTTTTAACTGCTTTAAGTTAACTAGCACTGGTAAACACATGTTGAGGTATTTGTTAGGAATTGTACAGACCCACTATTTAACTTACTATGTCTGATTGGATTTTTAATACAAATTTGGATGACACAGATGCCAGTTTTGTACTCAGGTTAAAAAAAGTCCACTTAATACAGAGAAGTATCACCCCTAGAGAAAAATGGAAGCGATACAGTCTTTAGCTTTTGGTTAGGCATTTTACACATCACTTTCACCCACGTTTCTCCCCCTCCACTGCAAATCTACTGCACTCTGGGGGAACTGCTCCAAGCTATGCATGCTGGATAGAAGAGGCAGAGTTCCCAGCATCTCAGTTGGCTTATGCCAATAGGCATGGTGCTATTCAGATCTGCTGTGTGCTGACTTGACCAACTAGATCTCTTCCTTTCAGAATTGACATGTATGTGGAAGCAATAATAGACCTGAACGAGCTACTCATGACCCATAATTTCCAACCAGCGGATAAAAAGGAGCAACATTTTGCTACTATTGTGGACAAGGCCACCAACAGATACTTGCCAGTTTATGAGAAGGTATGTGGCAAAGATGTAGTAGCTTAATTAATACTGTTTTCCTGAAACTCCATCCTGGATCTACACAAACAATTTTTATTGAGGGAAAACAGAAAAGAAAAAAGTACTGCTTAAGTATAAATGCTATGGGTTTGGTGGGTCTGGGATGAGGATGGACACAGGACACTACAGAGGGGACAGAAAGTACTACAAACCTGGGAGAAATGCTTAGCTGCAAAAACTAAATACACACTGAGCTCACCAAATGTTCATGTTTCAGTCTATATGTTTTTTTTTGACAAAAGATGGCAGAGCAGCAGCTTTTACATAAAGTTTCCTCCTGAAGTGCAGAAACCTCTCTATCATATGTTCTATGTAAAAGTTTACAGCTCCTTCTGTAACGAGAGGCAGGATGGATTAGCTGGGTGTCAAGCCCATGAGGTACAGGTTACACATGGAGAGCTCCCAACGCTTATTCCCCAAACTGAAGAGGAAACAGGTGAGAAGGGAGCTGCCCATAATATGAAAGAGTCCAAGATACCCTTACTGTGCACTGGGCTGAACTCAAGCCTCTTGTAAATATCGTACAGGCATTTGCAGTGATGGCCGTACCCCATGCCTTCAACACAGCAGCGCTGACTATTTGAGCTACAGAAGTGAAGGCGAGAAGAGTACATCTGAGATACCACAAAGAAATGCAGAAAAGAAAGGACTGATAAATTTTACCTGGGATGACAGTGGGTCAGATGATCTGTCTGTACTGCAGATGTTCTTACCACATTTCCTTCTTTGAAGGACAACTCCATGACCTTGCTTTGAAGATATCACATTAAGTCACATAAAGATCACATCTGCTTATGGTTCTCTATATTTAGGTTTTGAAAGACCATGGACAAGACTTTCTTGTTGGCAACCGGTTTAGCAGAGCAGATGTCCAATTACTTGAAACCCTTTTGATGGCAGAAGAGTGTAAGCCTGATATACTTGCCAGATTTCCTCTCCTGCAGGTAACTGAATGGACAATTTTAACAGGCAATGAATCAAAGTAGGACCACAGATTTAAACTGGCTAATAAATATGGGAGAGTGGGAGGGTAAGGAAAGAAATGAAAGACAAAATCAAATATCCTGAGTACTTTTTGCTGACTTCAAATACTTAGTTATTGCTGCCTTCTGTCACTTCAGCCACAAAAGCATGGTAGGATGAAGCATATAGATTCTTCTGCCCGATCAACCCATAAGGTTACCTTTAGACATGGATAACATCTAAATGTCTGACAGTTAACAGGGTTCTTAAGCACAGTGTTATTTTGGTTTTGTTTTGCAGAGTTTTAAAGCAAGAATAAGCAATATCTCCACAATAAAGAAATTCCTGCAACCTGGCAGCCAAAGGAAACCACCACTACAAGAAAAAGATGTACCAAAACTGATGAAAATTTTCCACTGAGCAGCAACCTCAACCCACAAAAACTCTATTTCATTCTCTTTGTGTTTGCTGACAGTAGCAAAGTGAAATTAATGAAAAAAGTAAAAAGGTTTTTGATCTCTCTTTCCTTAGCTACAGGACTGGTTTTAGCTTACTGCAAACATATCCAAGGTAAATCTATCTACATCAGCAAGTGAAATAGTTCACTGAATTGGGGGGTAAACTGGAAAACACAGGATGCCTTAAATTACTTGAGGGAATGCCTGAAATAAAGTCTTACTAACGACACTCAAAACCTGTTTGTTCAATCACTTCTTGCTGCTACTTACCTACCTAAGGGCTTTCTGGTTCTGTCTTTCCAGCATTTGCAAGAATTGCTGGAAAATAGAGGTGAGCCCAAGGAGTCTGTTCTGGAAAATGCCAGGAATAACCTGCATGTTCTGCTTGGATGGGGATGACAGGTCTGGATTTAGCCTTCCTCTGAACTTAACTTGGAGTATGCTGGGACCAGAGGTCATACTGCATCTCTGGTTTGTCATTAGACATGTAAACTCTTGTCCTGTAACTTCACCAATTATTTCCTTTAATCAAAGCTCTACTGTAGCAGCTACAAGAACTTTGCAGACTCGACTGAGAAATTAATGCTTGTTGCCAGCTGTAAAGCTGAAAACTTCTTGAGGAAGGAGGAGTCAGATTTGGGTCAGGTGCTTGTGAAACCTTGAACTGTAAGACTTCATGTTGACTTATGCCACTTTATATTAAATGTAGTTAAATACAAGTTGTAGGCAAGTTGTACATTATAATCACTCAAACTCTATTACCGAGAAGTTAACAAAACAGCTGAACACATAAATATGTGTATTATTCAGACACAAAATCAACCAAGTATGCAAATGCAATAGCCAGTGCCCTAAAACTAATGCTCTATTATGTGTAGTTTTAAGCTGGGCAAACTCAGGGCACCAAAACTCTTGCTAACACTGAAAACTTTCTTTGTAAGAAATGCCATGTGGCTGGAAGCAGTTTTTAGCATCACGAAAGAAAACAAACCAACCCTATGTTTTTCTGCAGCAGAGAATTTATCAGAGTTGTTGCACGAGCCGTTTCCCTGCCACCTCAACGAAACACACGGCAGCACTCGCAGCTGCTGAGCACTGTCAGAAACTCGAGCTGGAAACTTTGGCCGTG
>JANHFX010027485.1:0-20459 GCA_027560015.1 Chloroceryle amazona
TTCTTTCTTTCTTTCTTTCTTTCTTTCTTTCTTTCTTTCTTTCTTTCTTTTCTCTTTCCTTCTCTCTTTCTCTCTCTTTCTTTCTTTCTTTCTTTCTTTCTTTCTTTCTTTCTTTCTTTCTTTCTTTCTCTTCTTTTAATAATTAGTATTTTACCCCTCAAATGACATATTTAGCTGCAAATTGCCATCCTCACCCAATGCTATGCTTCACATATTGCAAGGAAGGCAGAATGTCTCAGTTCTCCACAGATACCTGTGTCAGGACAGTGGGGCACAACCTGCCCCATTTCTCTCCATGCAGCACAACACTCCCAGGGCAGGGCACAGCGGTGACACCCACCCAGCATCTCCCAGCACCAGAGCAGGCAGCACTGGGCCAGCTGCTTGCCCAAGCTTTACCAAGTCCCTTCCACCCCCAGGCTCATTCTTATCTCAAAGTTTCAGGTTTTATCTCTTTTCTCCAAAAGAAAATAAAACAAAAACAAAACAAAGACAAACAACAACAAACCAAACAAACAAAACCCACACTCGCAGGATTTGTCTGGTAACCTAAATCCTGTCTATCACTTACACTTGTCCTTCAGCCTGATTCGTTCACCCCTGTGCCACATCTGCTGCTCCCAGGGCTTGCTTTCAGCTCTTTGCCTTCCAGTAACTCGGTATTTTCTGGCTCCTGCGTCCCCTCCACACCCGCCCAGGACATTGGGCTTCCCGACCCGGCCTCGGCCACGCTGCTCCTGCCAACGGCGCTGCCGGCCTTAGACGGCTGAGGCCTCCCCGCCGGCCGGGCGGGCTGGGGCCTGGCGAAGGATCTCTCCACGCGCTTCTCCCACGCTTCGGGACACGCACAAAGCTCCCCGCGGGTGGCTCCGGTCCCGTCCCCGTTCCCCGCCTCCAGCCCCGTCCTCTCCCAGGTCTCCCTTTGCTTTCCCCATCTGTCTCCCTCCCGCTCCTCGGCCGGGTTCGTCGGCGCCTCTTCTCCTTGGATTCTTCCCTCTTTTCCGGCGCTTCCCCTGCACTTCCCCGCTCCCCTTTGTCCCTCTCGTCCTGCCCTTTCCGCCCAGGGCGGCCGGAGTTTCCATGGGGATGGAGGCGGCGGCCGGGCCCTCCACTACAGAGCACAAAGGGAAAGGGAGGCCGTGGACGGAGGCCCGAGGCGGGCGAAGGCCCGAGGCGGGTTCCCGGCTCCACTCCCGCCGGCCCCGCAGAGCCCCGGGCTCCGGGGAAGGTCAGGGGACCAGGCACCCCGTTCCCACGGCTGTCGGCTGGACTCCCGGCACACGGGCAGCCCCCTGAAGGCGATCGATTCACTGGGACCTATTTGTTATGTGTGGGGTGAGAGGAAAAATGCCTCCACTGGAAGGGAAAAGTAACACTGGCAAACCAAGCAAAATACAGCGTGGGAAGTCACGGGCCTTTCAGCAGAGGCAGGGGGGAGAGGAGCCCCTGGACACGGCAGTGGCAGCCGCAGAGCTGTTCAACAGCTTCCAGTACAACCAGCCACCATTGTTGGACAGCTTCCAGTACAAGCAGCCACTGCTTGTACCCAAACAGGGTTTCCATGCAGACGCACAAGAGGCAGGTGGAATAAATGCCATGGCATAACAAGAATCAAAACAAATAAGCAACACCCTCTGCTCTCTTCATGAGCTGGGATTTTGCTGTCACATACGGTTCTCGCATTACTCTCTTTTTTTATCTTTAGGAATAAAAGAATAAAAATTAAGAGGTATCTAACAACTATCCTCTGGAGGCATTCAAACCCACCTGGACATGTTCCTGTGTGACCTAATCTAAGTGATCCTCTCTACCAGGGGGCATTGGACTAGATGATCTTTCAAGGTCCATTCCAACCCCTAACATTCTGTGATTCTCTGTGGTTCTGTAACACAAAGAGAAGGTAAAAGGGGATGGGACGGGGGTGTTGGGGTGGATGTCTCTAAGGAGGTTTAGTCAGACAGCAGGACCAAACTGCATCTGAAGATCCAAGGTCACCTGGCATCGCTGGGATGGGAGAAAGGACCTACCTAAGGAGAAAGGACCAATTAGCCATTTCTCATCTTCACAGCCTCTATCCATCTTATCATTACAGCTCACTCAAATCTATCTTCACACAGCTCCTCTGCCTCTACACCTGGACTCTGGGAGCCCTGACAGAAAAGTTTCTTTACTTTAGCATCCTTCATGGAAATTAAATGTGCCTACCTACTGTGCCTACCTGTTTTCCTGGTGAACGTCTACAGCTCGACATCTTCCCAACCCAAATGGCTCACCTTGAGCGTGGCTGTTGCAGTAACAGGGACAGCATGAAAAATTCCTCCTCCCTTCACATTAACTGAATTCATCTGTTAAGTCCCCAGTTGCACTGAAGCCAGGTCCCAGGAGGCCAATGTCTCCACACACCAACGTCTCCATTTCCAAGTACCAGGAAAGTAAACTGTTGGGGAACAACACAGATGCAAGTACAGCAACTGCCTTCAGTCATCCCACTACCAAAAAGGATTCACAGGGTGGCTAGCAGATTTCTGAGGATGGAGAAAGGAATGGGGAGACACATTCCTAAAAGTGGCAACATACTGCAAACTCTTCACATGGGTTTGAAACAAGCCCCAGACATTTATCTGGATATCAGTAGTAGACACAACCCCACTGATGCTGAAGAGAAACAACAGGATTGATTTCTCCTCTCATCCAGAGCGGAGAAAGACCCCTACTTGGAAGCTGGGATTGCAGAACTGGCAAATGTAATGACTCTGGAGGACACCAACTTCAGGAGAAAGGTGATGCATTTAAATACTGTGGCTAAAGAGACTGGAAAGGGGTGCTCACAGGTCTCCAAAAGCCCTTGTGGCTGGTTTGAAGAACCAGAGGATACTGCCTGCTTATGACCTACCAGGACTCATGGGTGAATAAGAGGCCACAAGAGTCTGCATGGCTCCTGGGTGTCCCCTCTACCAGGTCCCCATTTTACTGGGGCTCTGTCCTTTCTGCTGCTAGTGGGAAAAACCTCTGTAGATGATGCTGTGTCAGAAGAGGCTGAACTGCTCTTTTACATGTCCTTTACTTTTCCTGGTACACCCAAGTCATGTTGGAGGAAGAGTCTTTGGAGGTCCAGAACCCAGCCTTCTGTTCAGGGCTGGGTTCCCACCAGTACTAGATCATATCGTGGAATGCCCTGACCATAAAGAGCTTTATGGAAAGTTTTGGTCACATTTATTCCCTAACATTTTATGCTGCAGTTTCGTTGTTCTGTTCCCATATATGTCCAGTTGGTGCCACTGTTACTCCATATTTCTCTTCTGTAGCAAAGCAGCAGGTGTGATACCCTGTAGTAAAGCAGGAAAAAACAACAAACCAAACAAACAAAGAAACCTAAACAAAACAAAACAAAACCAAACAAACAACATTTCTAAAAAAGCACACGAAACCTGAAAACGTCCAGGGCAAGGCAAACAAAAGAAAGTCTGGGAAAATAAGGAGACAGTTATTGTGCAAGATCGTTCCTTCACTCAGTAAAGAGGTAGGGGGTGCTGGTCCTGCAGCAAACCTACCTGGCCATGAGAGCTCAAGCACTAAGACAACATCAGCTCTGACTACTCCATCAGCTGTTGAGGGTATCCTCATAGTGCTTGGACGCCATGGGGACAGGTAGTTTTTAGATACATATCTCTGTGTATAAACCCATTCCCACTGCCAGCTCTGTCTGTACATATTGACATTTGAGCTTCCTAAACGGCAGCCGACCTTTCACAGCTTATTACTAGCTATGGCTGCCAAATTCTCCTTCTCACACTTTGAAGAATACAGTAATTTTGCTTCAGTTCTAAGGCTACGGTATGGGTTGTAGCTGCAGTTCTCTTGGACCACAGTCATGAAAAGTTGTGACAATTTGCATCACCTCTGCAAAGCTTATAAAACTGGTTTTAATTGTTATGAGCTGTCTGTACCTCTGTGAGTCATAGAGATCCATGAAGGATCAGAACAAGCAAGGAATGGGCTGCCCAGCAAGGAGTCAGCCACACGTGCTGAGCATGCAGTACATCCAACCCAACTAAGGGCTGCACCAATGAAAGATCTACAAGATAGGTTAGGGCAGAGGTAGTGCATTTATTAATGGTGATTTCTACAGGAGCTCAAGCAATTGCACCTGCTGACCTCCAATATCTCTGCCAACCCAATATATGGTTCTTGTCTGCAAACTCAAGGAGTCTGGGGAGAGATTTGGGGAAGGCATGCTCTGGATGTGATGATCAAGCCCTGGTGACAGCTCAATTTATCACTGGGCAAGTTTCAGCATTTTGACTCAGGAGAACATTCCCCCTTGTCATTGCTTGCTTTTTACTCCCAATGAAAAATCTCTGATGAGATTCCCAGCGACAGCCCTCTCTGCATTCCTGGCGCACACTCAGCTAACCAAGCAAGTCTGTAAATAATTGAGCACCCATCATTCTGTTTTAGTCCCCACCAGCACCAGCTTAGTTTGTTCTCAACAGCAAATATTTAGTGAGGTAAGCAATTAAAAAAAAAAAAAATCTTAGTTTGGATAAGAAAATTAAATGCATTTCCCAGATCTTGTATCTGATTATCTCTGGCATCCATTCTGCTTTTCTTAGACAACCTTTCTCAGGATAAGTGCTCTACCAGGAGATAATTATGGAGGATCATAGAAGCAGTTCAATTAGCTGCAGCTAATGCTTCTTATTAGCATTTTGCTGGAGCTTGTGGAGTTTTTCAGCTAAAACAGATAAACAAGTTCAAACATTCACATGCAAAAGCTCAGACAAAAACAGAAACAAAGGAGCAGGGAGAATGTCAGTAAAACCACAGCCCAGCCCATTAGCAGCAGGGGCTGGCTGCAGACATAAGCAGTGTTATCACAGAGCTCTCAGAGCATGGATGCAATGCCTGGACTTGGGGAGCTTCAGCGTCTGGGCAGGGGCACATCTGGGTCACAGAGCACACCTGAAGTCTGCTGTCGTAAGGGAGCGAGTTCTACAATTCAGACATCCAGAAGGATATAAGGTGTACCCAGAGGACCTAGGGTACACCCAGCGCCTACCGTGGTGCACCTGTGTTCAGATACCCAACCTGATCCCGGGCTGCTCTGAACAAGGTTAGTGCCTCTTTTGGAAACATGAGCTCAGGTGAGGATGCTCCGTTTTGGATACCTGTCTCCCACCCCCTATGTTGAGTTCCTAGCCATCACAGACACCACATGAAATAACTCATTTCATAAACTTGTCCGCTTTTGACTTTGCATTAGCCACACCTCCTATGCCCGCTCTGCCCACCAGAAGCTGCTTCACAACATCCTACTTCTGATACTAGAAAAGTGAATTCAATTTTCAGTGCAAATGAACACCGACTGCTTTGAAATACGTCCCCGCTGGGGAGCCTAGTCCTCCGGCTTAAGTGCTTTCCTCTGGTGTTTCCCCCCCAGTCTCTTTATAGGAAGCAATCAAGACAGTGTTATACCCTGCAGTTTGTAAGGTCTACCTGAGAGACGTGGCATTTAATAGAAACTAGACACATTTACTGTGCCTGGAGAGACCTTCATTTAGTCATCTCCGTTTGCAAGCAGAGCCTCAGCCCCCAGGACAGACCTGAGTTCTCCTCACCCCACATCTTTTCTTGGTAGTGCATGATTGAGCACCTTTGCCAGGCCCTTGATGATGGCATTAAGGCAAAACGGTGTCCTTCTATCACCACAACAGACTTTGCTCAGTAAATGAGGGAGCAGCTCTGAGGGAAAACACAAAGGTGGAATGAGATCCTCAGTTCCATCTGTGGCCTGCCCTGTCCAAGGAGATGGGTCAAGAGGAGACACCACAGGATCAAGAGCTGAGAAGAAATCCAGGTCCTTTCTGGGACTGCAACTGATGCCGTACGTTAGGGCCTTGTGCTCATGCTGCCAGGAAGCTGCAGCTTCAGGCCAGGCAAGTCCTTGAGCTCCCCACCACGAATCATTTGCATTTTTTTTCCCACTGTGGCAAAGGCTTAAAAGGCTGGTCTGTGGTATTCTGAGGGCTTGAGTGTGCCTAAGATTTGGCAGCAGGAGGGTGTCTGAGGGGGTCAGATGTACCTGTTTTCACCTTGGCACTAGAAGCCCCTTGAAGTCAGACCTCCAGCTGCTCAGACCAGCAGGTTCCTGTGTTTCCCCACAGTGCCTGTGGGTAAAGCAAATCTGAAATACAGCAGTGGGGACCCAAATGATACGAGGGTGAGTGGCAGATGAGAAAGGGACACATGTATTTATCACCAGCAGCAGCCAGCTCTGAAAGGGCTTCACACCAGGCTGTCCATTGCGGTGCACAATCCTTGCCCAGAGCACACACATAGGACACATGTTCCTGCCATATGAAAAATAATAACCCACATCAATTCTAGGGCCTGTTCCCTGTACACTCACCATCATCAGCCAAGACAACATATAACAGCTCGATATCAGGCTCTCAACAGATCACTGAGCTGAGCCAAGACAGATAAAGCCTTTTCTACCACATCCCTTTGACTCTAATCCCCATGTGTTTAATCCACATTGGTGCCATGGAAGGTCTACACAAGGCATGTACAGCAACCGTAGGGGCCAATGGGAGCTGGGACCCTGCAAGATATTATAAATCAGTGCAGAATTGGTGAACTCCTACAAAATCACCAACAGGAGCCAGCCAGTTAAACCTGACCTGCATGCCAGTCTTGAGATGGTTGATTACTGCTCTAGCTCATAGGGAATAAATCTCTTACGAGGCGAAGGGCCGGCTGTCACTAGATGGTGCAGAACCATGCTTCCTGGCAAGGGACTGCACAGCTTGATTGTAAACGATGGTCACAGGGATTTCTGATGGGAATTTGCTCTCAAGAGCATGAACAAAACAAAAACCCAAACAAATCCACTACTGTGTGCAGTGCTCTGGAGAGGACCAGGAACCTATTTCAAGAAGTTTTGCAATCTTGCAGATCCAGGGACAGCATCAGTCAGGTGGAACTAAGGGAGGTCTCAGACAACAGCCAGGTGAAAATCCTTGTTATGCCTTGCACGGATTCCATCATCTCTGGTGAATTGTCAGAGTGCAAAGTGAGAACAGCTGGAGCTGAGCACAGCATGTCTAATCAGCACCAGGGGAATTGATAACCCCCATAAAAGTGGACAAATTAGCCAGTACATTGAACAATTATGACACAACAGGGGAGAACCAAGTAGGTTCAGATGACAATATCATAACTCACAGTTATAACAATAGTATTGGCAGTAGGGTTATTGGGGCAGAAAGGGTGCACTGAGTGAGGGAGCTTATGTCCTGGGATGAAGAGGAGGCTGGACACACATCCGGCTGTGCTGGATCTCAAAGATCATCCCCTGGAGGAACTAACTTTTACCCAGGAGCAATGGAGGTGGTTCTGACCAAGATGAAACTTGAGGGATCCCCAAGGTATAATGGCAATGCCCAATTAATCCTTTAATTCATTTCAAGGTCCCTGTGGCTGTCGGCTGCTCCCCTGCTCTGGCCGTACGGGTTCCTCCTTGACCATGTTGGTTGGCAAGCCCTTATCTCAGACAAACGTGTAGCACAAGCAGCTCTAGGTCTGTCAGCTACTTTGGGGTCCTGAAAGCTTGCAAGCAGTTCGTGTCTGCTTTGTCATTCAGGAATACGAAGGTGCTCTGAACACACCAACCACTTCCTAGGCATTAACCTTCTCTTGGAGACAGACCATTTTGGTCAGAACTGATTAAAAGGATCAAGTCTTACAGTAACATGGGCTGCAGCACTTCATGCAAAGACTCTTATACCACACTCGGCCATCAAAAATTAAATCAGACCACTTCTTGAAAGACAGCAAACTCTTCCTTCCAGCTGATGCATAGAGGCTGGAGTTTCTGAAATGAGTGTGTTAGGCTAGAGGACCTCACTTGGCCATATATATCACTGTAAAATGTTATTACTTTTTTTATACTTGTGACCAGATTGTGTGAACTTGTGGTTAATACCTGATGTCTCTTCATGCACCCAGCTCATCTCCAGTGCTGTAGGGTGGTGATTTGGCTCTTACAACAGGGTCATTTTCCTGCATTTGTCCACGTTTTCTTGGAGTTTCTCATTCTGCTGCTGGAGGCACAAGCGCAGCAGTGTCTATCAGTACCTAGAAAAATCTACGAGTTTTTCCTAAAGACCTTTAGGAGAGCATCAATCTCCCAGCTGTTCGCTGCCTCGGGATTTGAATACGCAGAAGTTGAATACCCTCAGGAGGCCTCAATGCAATGTCTCTTACTACTGAAATCCCCAAAACAATGGAGCGTCCCTTGAACAGACACTTGATGAGACATGTCTGAACTGATAAGCAATTGCTTTCTTCTTCTCTCTTGTGGTTGGAGGAGACTGTCACCAAAGGAACATGATAACAAGGCAGGATTGATAACAGTGCAAACCTGTTGAGGACCCAGGCAGACAGCCCCTGAAGGGCAGGGTGGGATGTCCAGATAGAAACATGCTTCAATTTCTCTTCTTAGACTGAGACATCCCAGATAAAGCCCTTATCTGGCCTTTTCTCAAATCAGTATGATGCTTCAGTCTCATTCTCAGAGCACAGCAGACACAGGCATCTAGGGAACAGCTTTATCACATCACTTGCTACAGCCAGAGGAAGGTGGAGTTTTCCATACAAAGGTGAGTTTGGCAGGTGCAGTTATGTCCCAGATGCAGGTTGTCACTGACAGCTTTTAGCTCTGTGGTGTGTCACCACTCCAGGATGTCAGCCCAGCCCCCAGCCTGGGGATGTCTGCAAGGGAGATTCATTGAGGCAAAGTTAAAAATGCCCTGAGCACTCTCCTGGCTGTAGAGGTTGCTTGGTGGAGTCCTGAAACTGTACACAGCAATTTTCCCCTCTCTACCCAGAGACCTCAAAGTGTCCAGCAGGTCAAGGGAGGTTCTCCTGCCCTTCTACTCTGCTCTAGTGAGAGCACAGAAGGAGCATTGTGTCCAGTTCTCATCTTCCCATTTCAAGGACAGGAAAGTATTAGAGAGAGTCCAGCTGAGAGCTATGAGGATGATTAAGGGACTGGAACACCTCTTGTATGAGGAAAGGCTGAGAGACCTGGGGTCGTTTAGTCTGGAGAAGACTGAGAGGGGAGCTTCGTAATGTCTTCTTAATATCTGAAGGGTGGGGGTCAAGTAGAAGGGGCCAGTCTTCTTTCAGTGGTGCCCTGTGATAGGACATGGGGCAGTGGTCACAAAATGGAACACAGAAAGTTCCATCTCAACATGAGGTGACCCTTCTTTGCTGTGAGGGTGACAGAGCCTGGACCAGGCTGCCCAGAGAGGTTGTGGAGCATCCTTCTCTGGAGAGATTCCAAACCTGCCTGGATCTGTTCCTGTGTGACTTGCCCTGGGTGATCCTGCTCTGGCAGAGGGGTCAGACTCGATGATCTATGGAGGTCCCTTCCAACCCCTACCATTCTATGATTCTGTGAAACGTTCAAATTACTTTTTCTTTTTAATAATAAAATTGTCTATAAGGTTTTGTGTTTGATTTGTTATGAGACTGAGATGAAGCTGAGATGATCGCAAGAAACCATTCCTTGCTACAGAGTTCTTAAAACTCCTAACAGAGAAAACTTCCTGATCACCTTTTAATTACAGGGATCGTGTGCACATAAACATGGCTTTGGCTTCACACAGAACAGGGATGAAGATTTTTTTCCAAATTCACAGATTTGGCGCCTTTTCTGCCTTCCTCTGGACAGGAGAGGGCAGCAAAACGCTCCTTTTGAAGGAATTGAAAGCGGGTAGAAGGATGAGTGCGAAGTCTCTGCTTGGAGATGGTTTGCTGTTTGCTGTGAAAAACTGAAGCCAGAATCAATGTCTGTTGCTCGTACAAAAGAGTTTGCTGCAGCCAGAATGTTTGGAGCAGAGCCCCGAACCGTGAATCCGTTCCCACCAGATAGCCCCATAAATGCAGACTTTTAAAAGATAGGATGCAGATGGCACTCATGATTTGGGTGCCACAGGGAGTCCACAGCTTGCAAATACCCGGCTATCAGTCTCCTGCTTGAAGTGCAGCCTTGTGCTTCTGTCTCTGCCAGTCAATTAAGGAACGTCAGATGACCCGTGGCACAAGGACGTGGTCATCCTCAATACGACATCACTTGAACCCCTTCCAGCATGGTTTTGGCCATGCCACACCGTGCAAGCCAGCTCTCTCTCAAATAATTTCAAGGCACAGGGAAGGGATTGTCGCCCAGAGGCGCTGTTTGGGGACACCCTACACTGAAGCAAATTTAATGGTGTAGATACAAACCTCACCATTACAGTTTAGCCTCCATACCTGAGAGTGGTCCCAGGCATGTTTAATTTTCTAAAACACATGTGCTAATCCCACTGCATCCCAGTGCAAATCCTCAGGAGCACTGTGATTCCCAGTCTGCGTGGAGCTAATTTCAAGGCCTTGATGCCTCTTGACACCCCTCCTGTAGGGATGCAGAAGCTCTGCTGAGCCCTCATCAATAGGGCTGTCAAGCCCACTGGTGAGAGTCATCCATCCGAATTTAAACAACCACAAAGTAGATGTCTCCAGTGAGCTCATCAGTTTTTGGTTCCTTTATAGCCAGTGCCAAGAAATAGGAATGACTCACACAGCAGTAGACAGCTGTCCCGTCGCAAGCTGACTCACCTTCTGGAGGTGCCCCTTGCTCTCCACCACTCTACACTTCTCAGACACTGATCTCCAAGGTTTGGATGCTGAGATTCAAACAGATGTATCCCATTCCCTGTAGTGTATGTCCAAGGATTGCTGAGCACTCACATCCTTTCTATGCAGCCTCAGAAACAGTCCCACAGACACCCCATTTACCCCATAACCATGGCTTAATTTTCCCTCCATGACCCACTCAGATGAGCTTCCCCAATCACACCCCATATTTGTGCATATACCTCATTTTCTCAAGACAGACTAAACTGTAAGGAGAAAGTATGACAACCAGAAAGTTCAAAACCAAAAGCACTACAAAACTTTTCTTAGCTGGTGCAGCTGAAAATAGAGGTGCTTCCACACACAGGCTGCTCACTCTTTAAAAAGATCTTAACTGCCTTGAATCTATTTGTATTTATAGCTGAGAAAACACTGCTTCCCTTGCCGAAAGCCTGGGTAAATGCAACCGTTTGCTCAGTACGTATGATGGAGAAGCACGAACCCACCAGGTGGCTGCAGCATTGCCAGCACACAGAGTTCATTCAGCCCTCTGCATTCCTCCTGGGATTTCTGCAGGCGGGCAAGATGCAGAGCTGAGCAGCAGCAGAGGCGGGCAGGTTTTATGCAACCCTCCAGGAAACAGCGCTCAAAACAGTGAAGAGCCCAGAGGTGGACTTGAAAAGCCAGCCTGACGCACAGAGGGGGTTGGAAACTCATTCATGAGGCCAGATCTCCTCTGGTTTTAGGCTGCAGTCAAGCTGATGACTGCAGCTGGTCTCTGGATACAGATCCCTACCATCCCGCCAGCACAGAGAGGCCAGATGATTAGATCTGCAGCTGAAAATTTTGCTTAGAGCTGAGCCCATGCTCATCTGAGTGTTCTGGTGTCTGTAGGTAAGTGCAAGCTCTTTCAGTGGTTTTGCCGTTGTCATTTTACCAACTTGCTGCAATCTGCTTTTTTTTTTTTCTCCTATATTTGACTGTTTATAATTAGCCCACGGAGTCTGCTATTCTCTCAATTTCCTTATCTGTTTCCTGACAGTTTTGGAGATGGCTCCATTTTAAATATATATTGTGCTTTAAGAAAAGAAACTCTTCTCCAGCTCTCTTTGAAACTCGGCACTCTGGGGAGAGTGCCAGTAGACGGGCTTTCAGCTCAAAGAATATATGTAATAAGGGACAATTAGGTGGCAGCAAACATTTAATTATCAAATGTATTGGTGTTTCTTGCACTGCCTGAAGTTAAGCAGGTGCCCTATGCACAGGATCCTTCAAATACCAAATGTGAAAAATATTTCAGAGCAAAACTAAATGAGCTGATGAATATATTTAGGCTATAAAATAGGCAGAGATTTTTAGTAAAAGCCCGGAACAGGCTTCACATTGCATCAGCATCTGCAAGGGCACAGCTTCGTAGGTTATCATGGGACACTGCACATCCTATCCCGTGGCAGGGAGGACCGGTTCCTGCCCATATGGGTTTGGGAAATTCCCCAGACAGATGCCACTGACCTCAAGAATCCAGAGTCCTGCTTGTACCAGTGGAGTTGACCAAACCCATTTCACTTCAGTAGTGTGGACTGGCTGAGCCTGAAACCACCAGAGGTGTCTTACCTTGTCCCGGTCCTCGGTGCTGCTTGCTGTCTCTCACTAGGCAGTAGAAAACACACCAGTTCCTAGGACCCCTAAACTTGTCTCAGCTACAAAGAGCCACAGGCTCTCTGGTCAGCCCTTGCTGACAAAGGGACACACTCCCTTTAGCTTCTTGTGTATAGTGGGATTAAACCTGATGGAGAAGCTCTGAGCAAATTTCAATCCTTTCAAAGTCAGTGTAGAAAACAGCTTTCTTAGGTGCTCTTTGTCTGTCTGACGTTCCCCTGAACTGTTTGACTGTCTCAAGAGATCACAGCACCTGGATGGAGGGAAAAAGCCTTCACAGAATCATTTTGCCTTCACCAGCATGTGCCACTGATACACCACATGTTTTTCAGAGGCAAGGCTGACATTGCTCTTAGGGACGAGCCAAGAACAGGAACTTGTTGTATTCCAGGAAAAGAAAGACATTCCTGGATACAAAGCAGGAAACAGAATTACAAAACTCCTTGCAGCTCCATTACATGCCAAGTCCTGCACACATCACCACCAGAAGAAGGGGTCAGGCAGACCCCTTGCAGAGGAGCCACAGCACCACCTTGTCTTTGTCCCTCACTATCCTGCTCACAGAGCAGCTGCAGTACTGAAGGCAAACAGGATTCTTCTGAACGGCTTTACCAGCCACTTGGAAGGAATCCTCCACCAAAATAGGAGCTTCTCCTATTCTCCACCATCTGTTCCCCCACTCAGCTCTTTTACTCTAGACTCTTCCAGAAATGACCATCTGCATTTGGTCCAGCTTTGTGAAACATTTGGGAGGAAATAAATAAAAAAAAAAGAAGTTGATTTAAACAGACAGAGAGTTGTTAAGGTTGGTTCTTAAACCACTTTCTCATACATTTTGTAGTTTAACTGGGAACTTCCATTTTTGCATCTTGCAAGGAGCACGTACATCCCCTGGACAGAGGCACAAGCATTACACTTGCACACCCATCCTCATAAATCTACACTGGCTTCCAGTGTTTCATATTCTAGGAGCAGTGTGTCCCTTTCTGCACTATTTTTTTTTCCCCAGTGCTTGTGCTACAGCTCAAGCCAATGGTCTCACTCCTTGCAAAACAGTCCCCATGCCTGGGAACTTCATCTGTTCTGACCTGTCCCCCTTCTCTGATTCTGCCTCCTTCACGATTTCAGTCACAAGACCTGGCCTGAGTGCCCCAACACAGGTGGCATGCGACAGGAGAGAGAGTGTCAGGGTCTGCCTGGTATATGCCACATCTCTGAAGCTCTCCTGCTGCTGTTTCATAGATCACAGGGTATCACAGGGTGTCAGGGATTGGAAGGGACCTTGGAGATCTTCGAGTCCAACCCCCCTGCCAGAGCAGGATCATACAGTCTAGCACAGGTCACAGGAACACATCCAGGCAGGGTTTGAAAATCTCCAGAGCAGGAGATTCCACAACCTCTCTGGGGAGTCCATTCCAGTGTTCTGTGACCCTTAGAGTAAAACAGTTCCTCCTAGATGTCAAAGCTGGAGGCCTCTTTCCAACATCAGGTCTCCTGCACACTGCAAGACAGCAAATCAAATCATAATCCAGATTTTGTGTCATCTGGAGGCAGAGCGAGCAGAGGTTTTTTTTCATTAAGTGTAACTTGGACTTTAAAAGTCCCACCATGGTGGGGAACACTCACCTCTCTTCTGATGGATCATGACTGCTGCTTCCCATGTCTGATCTCCCCTTCAACTTTCCAAACCTCCTTCCCAGGCAGCTTCTCTTCACACACCTTCGAGGAAAGAAACAAACACAACAGGTGGTCTCAAACCTTACTTTTCAGACCCAGGTCCAAGTTGTCTGAAGCACTAAGACCAAAATGGGCTCCTGTTCCTGTGGTTCTCCCCTTGGTGCTGTGCACACAGCAAGGTCTTTCTGACTCCTTTCCGATGGTTCAGATACACACAGTTCCCAGAGAGCAGAATCCCTTGGAGATGGTACACAAGGGACACTTACTTGTGGCTGGAGAGTGCAGCTAAAGCAAGTGTTAATTCCACTTACAGGATGAAATTGGCAGAAGAGCAACTGAATTTTCTGCCCAGCTCTGAAGTGTTTGCAAAGTGATCTAATTTAGCACTGCGGCAGCAACCATTCAAATACTCTTCCAGTTCTCTGGCTTTGCAATCAGGTGATGAGTTCAAGTTAGCAGATGAGTCCAAATTCTTTGTCTCCAGCCCTCAGTTCAGCTCCTCACCAGATCTTGTGGTTGCACTTGGCCCTTTCAGCTCTCTGCACCGTGGGCAGGTCTGACAGCCATAGACTCTGGACTTCATCATTCAAACCACCACACCTGCATAGAGGAGACTTCTGTCTGCCCAGGGTGTGTTGCTGTGGGCTTGGTCCTCAAGGACCAAGCAGCACTGGTGGGTTGTGGTGAGCTGTGCCTCTTTTCCTGTGCCACGGTGAGAGAGGAGTGGAGTAGAGCAAGGGTTCTGCCTCTCTCCTTGAAGCAATCAAGATTCTCTCACTCCCTGAAAGCAGACAACTCTTGTACTAGGAGACATGGGTCTGCCCAGGGTGTGCCATATGCTACACATACGGGAGAGCAGAGGCTTTAGGGCACCCATGGGTACACCAGCCAAGGAGAGAATATGTGAGGCTGGAAGAGGAGATGTAGAAATGTAGAATAGGGAGGGTAGCAGTGATGAGGACTGGGGGAGGAAGAGGGAGGAAGATTAACTTTGAAGGTTGGGCTTTTTTTGTGACTAGTGCATTGATCAAACATCTCAGTCTTTGCCCCTGGGACTCTGCTGACATCACTCATGTCCTTCAGTGGCAGCAACTGTTCCCTAAGTCTAGCTCGGAGTGGGATTTAGCTGGTATAATTTTAGATGTGGTTCACCTGATCAGAGGGATGTGTCTGACTATCAAGGGAGATGGTTCAACATTGACTGACACCCAGCACCCTTGTCTGTACCTTCATTTAGATATGCAGAGTTAAATTCAGCTGCTGAAATATCAGCAGCTCACTCCAAATGCCTAAGAGTACCTGAGACATCCCCACCAAGACAGTGGCTGGACAGCTGAGCTGCACCATTCTCTCTGCCTCTGCCTAACTCCTGCTATCCAGTTTACACTGTGAGCTCAGAAGGAACACAGAGAACAGAATAGTCCCTCCCACGCTCAAAAGACACCAGCAAAATGCAGCCACCATGTCCACACAACTGCAGAGCTCTCTGAGCTATGGAGGAAATCCAGGGTATGGAGGAAATCCAGTGCATAATTTCCAGCTTTCATCTTGTGTTTTCTCATTTTTACACATATTTCTGCTTAAATCTTTTGGTAAGACAAATAAATGGCAAAGAAAAAAAAAAAATTTAAATAAAATGGAGCGACAGGTGGACATTTGGGAGCAGAAACCACAAAAAGAGGTGACTGGGAGAGATAGAGTGGGATGATGAGATGCTTGAAGACCAAGGGACACATGCCTCTGACTGGAGTCACTGGAGTCCGGGGACCTCATTATCCCTCTCCATGCCCTGAACAACCTCCAACACACAGTTTCACACCTAGAAGTAAGTCTGGGTGTTACCAAAATAACAGCACCCTGGCAGCCAAAGTGGCAACTCACTTTTCCTGATCATTGAGGTCGGAAAAAGCTTGAGACACAGAGACTACAGCCCTCTGGAGAAGTCTCAAGAAGAACCAATCAGTGCTTCTGCCAGAAATTACAGCAGAGATGAAGCTCCAGCATCGCCAAGCTGCTCACACACAGACCATTGAAAACCTCTTGAAGTTGAACCGTTGGATTCATCCCCTCTATGCAGAGCCCAAGACTGACTGCTCTGAGCCATCACTATCTTCCTAAGCAGCAGTCAGGGCATGTGGTAACCACAGTGTGGGGCTCTCTCAACCTAACATCCGTCATCAACAGGGCAGATGTGCACATCTGGCCACAGTGGTGAGATCCCTTCATCGTACTGCACTTCACTTTGGAATAGCAGAACTGAACACCCCCTGTACGTCTCTGCTGACTGTCACAAGATGTGCAGGGCACAGATAGGGGTGCCTCTTCTCTGGACAGCTCTGAGGAGAGACATAAAGCCACTCTTTCTTCGGGCTTCATCACCCTGAGCTGTGTACACACCATCTGCAGGTTATCTATGCAAAGATAAGCCTAACTCGATCATCAGTCAGAGCTTTAGCATAATTATGAGCTGTTTAAGCCTCAGGTTAAGGCTTCAGTAATGGCTTTTGAGGGAACTTGCAGTATATAATAAAATGACTAACGCTACGCTGTACTTAACATATGCAAAGGACCTTGTTTAGATACCTACAGCACCTTGTGACCATGATTCAAGACCCATGTGACTGGGCATCTTCTACTAGGTGGACAGTATGTCTCTTTTGTGTACCAAAAGTTTTAATTTAGCCTACCTCAGAAGAGACCCAAGGGAAGGAGAACATTTTGCTGCCTTCGGGAAACCGAGAAGTCCCCTTTACACGCTAGTATGAGACTTGAGCTCAGTGTGTCGGGAGCTCTCCCTTTCTCAGAGGCCGAGCATGTTGATAAAACACCTGAGAACTGTCCCCGTGCTTGGAGAGAAATGCTTTTTAGAGCAGTTTCTGACATGCAGGTAACTCCCTCAAACAGCATCGTGTGCCCTCTGGACACATGGGCCAAAACTCCCAGCCTAATTTCTCCTCTGACAAGAACTAGATAGAGAGGGAGACACTGCTGTGATAGATCATCACTTCAGTGAGGTCTCTGTCACTGCCACACATGATGTCCTCGTAAGCAAAGTAAGGGAACAAGGTCCAGCCACAGGCAACACCGTTTTACAAGGTCTTCTGAATGCTTGTAACAGGGTTAACATGTCGGGGTAAGTTCAATGGCATCAGCTCTGCTCTTCTCTTAACATCTGTGACATAAATTGCAGCTGCTCCACAAAGACTAACATAAATATAAGAAATATGGCATCTCCCTCATCAGTGGAAGAAAAAGCTCTGCTGCGAGACACCGGCGAAATATCCAGATTTCTTTTGCCATCCTACTGCCATCTCTCCTCAGAGCTTGTGTCTGCCCACACTCCCCTTCTCCAGCAGACAGATCTCTCCCCAGATGCTCAACCCTGTGGGACACACACCAGCTTTTCTCAACACAGGAGTAGGGGAAAGCTGAGGAATAGGGGGTGCCTTACCCTCGCTATCACCTCTCTCCACCAACTCCTCCTTCAGATCTGTGGCTGAGATGCTCACTGCTAAAGACCCCTGAGAACAGGAAGCCATGAGCACTGGAGCAGAAGCCAGGCTGTGCCTTTGCTCAGGCACAGAGGTGGAACATGGAGGCAAGGCACAAGGCCTTTTTTGCAGCAACCATATGTGGCGGAGGTGTGGTGAGAGGGGAGCTGGAGTGTGAGAGCTCAGAACAGGAGATTTCACTGAGGTCCTCCAATAGAAATGTATCTGTCTCCTGGTGATTCTTCATTTATAATTACACTGAGACCCAGCAGTTCACTGGGCTTACAGTAGTATTGCTGGTGCTCCAGTTCCTCAGTCATGTGATACCCAGGCAAGTGCCTTGCGGAAATTCATCAAATCACACAAAAGCTTTTATCATTCAAGAGTGCAATTTCAACAAGAAAAGAGAATACACGGTGGATGTTGAAGGACAACTGTGCTGTCATCAGAGATGAGCCATGGAGCGTGCAGCCTTTGTGAAGTTTTCCCATGTTCCACAGATGAGACTGGATTTATTGTGGGCCTTTGCTGCCCTAAACCCTGTACAATGGTTTCATTCATCCAGAGGAATTAAAACAGGTGCAGCCCTCCCTGGTTGTGGTGGGGAAGGAGAAAGGTTCCCCTCTTTATTCTGGAAAAATACTGGCATAACACTGACAGGATCCTGGAACAGAGACATCACACCACAATTTACACACTAAATTTGCTACGAGCTCATGTGGAGATGACTTCCTGACCCTACTGACCACACAACAATGACTTCAGAGGTCCTTACACGTGTAAGGTGGTTAATCATGCCTTTTACATGCACCATCATACACCGCTTCTCAGCAACATCCCAGCATACAAACCTCTTTTGTCCCTTTATCGACCTGCAATACTGAGGTAAAACAGGCTCCTGAGGGCAGGGTTTGGGGCACCCCTGGGTGAGGCTGGTCAGGGCCATTAAAGTCTGCGGGTGCCCTCAGGGCCCTGGTGCAGACACATGATGGTCACACATAAATGGTGCTCAAAGGAAGGCAACTGCAAACACACATGGCCCTCCTGACAGCTTGAGGGAGTTGGGTCTGTTTGTCCTGGAGAACAGAAGGCTCCAGGGAGACCTTGTAGCAGCCTCCAGTAGCTGAAGGGGGCCTACAGGAAAGTTGGGAAGGGACTTTTATAAGGGTGTGAGGTGAGAGGACAAGGAGCGGTGGTTTTAAACTACAGCAGGGTAGATTTAGATTAGACATAAGGAAGAAATTCTTTCCTGTGAGTGTGGTAGAACACTGGAATGTGTTGCCCAGGGAAGGTGTGGATGCCTCATCCCTGGAAATATTTAAGACCAGGCTGGATGAGTCTCTGAGCAACCTGGTCTAGTGGGAGGTGTCCCTGCCCATGGCAGGGGAGCTGGAAGGAGATGATCTTTAAGGTCCTTTCCAACTGAAGTCATTCTATGATTCTACGTGTGGCTCATGCTTTTCTGCATCATTGTCATTTTATTTTTATTTTTTTTTTGCCAAGTATTGTGAAAGCAAAGTTTGTCAAACACTTCACATGTGGACAGTTTTCAAAAGCCCCATCTGGCATTCACTGTAAGGAAAGACAGGAGGTATCTGCTTAAATCTACTGAAACATTTAATCACATATTGGCTCATAGGAGAAGCAGTGTGCAAACGGGAGAAAACGTTCAGAAATCTATGTGTGCACGACAGGACTGTAAATGAGGCTACACAGGCACACACACAACCACGTACAGCAGGTTGAAAGCTGGTGGGTAAAAATTAAGGGACTTGGAAAAGGGAGTGAAACTGTTCTGGGTGTCTACTACAGACCACCAAATAAAGAAGAAGAAGATGCCGATGAGGCCTTCTACAGTCAACTGGAAGTGGCCTCTAGAACACTCTCCCTGGTAGTCATGGGTGACTCCAATCACCCTGGTATTTGTTGGAAAGCCCACGCAGCCAGGCACACCAGCACAAAAAGCTCTTGCAGTGTTTGGATGATAACTTCCTGCTGCAGGTAGTGGAGGAACCAGCAAGGAGAGGTGAGCTGCTGGACCTTGTATTAACTAATAAGGAAGGACTGGCTGGGGACATGAGGGTTGGGAACAGCCCAGGCGATAGAGACCACGATATGGTAGAGTTTAGTATTAGACAAGGGGGAGATAGAGCAGTAAGTAGGATCACAGCCCTGGACTTCTGCAGGGCTAACTTTGAACTCGTCAAAGGTCTGCTTGCAGGAATCCCATGGGCTAGGACTCTGGAGGGGAAAGGAGCCCAAGAAGCTTGGTTAACTTTTAAATACCACTTCCTCCAGGCCCAGGATAGATGGACTCCATTGAGAAAAAAATTGGGAAGGCATGCCAGGAGAGCAGCATGGATGAGCAGGGAGCTTCTGAAGGAGAGTTCATGGAAGAAGGAAGTAAATAGTTCATGGAGAAAAGGATTTATCAGTTGGGAGAGTTATAGAGAGGGAGTCAGGGTATGTAGGAAGGAAACAAGGAAGGGCAAAGCCCTCTTAGTACTTAAACTGGCAAATGAAGTACAAGAGAATAAGAAGGGCTCCTTCAAATGCATAAGTGGTAAGAGGAAGAACAGGGAAAGCGTGGGGCCACTGCTGAATGAGGCAGCAGTCTTGGTAACTGAGGGTGCAGAGAAAGCGACTTCTTTGCTTCAGTCTTTACTTCTAAGCCCAGGACAGGAAGGAGATTCCAGAAAACTATAGGCCAGTCAGCCTCACCTCCACCCCTGGAAAAACAATGGAGAGGCTCATTCTGGAGGTCACCTCTGGGCACATGGAAGTTATCAGGTTATCAGGAGTAGTCAGCATGGATTTACCAAGGGGAACTCACGCTTGACGAACCTAATAGCCTTCTGTAATATTGTAACTGGATGGATAGCTGCAGGGAGACCAGTGGATGTGGTCTGTCTTGACCTTAGCAAGGCTTTTGACACAGTCTCCCATAAC
>JANHFX010027488.1:0-52735 GCA_027560015.1 Chloroceryle amazona
ACCGGGGGGTGCCGGGGGCGAGGCCGGGGCCCCCCCCCGCACCGGCAGCGTCCTGCGGGGGCGCAGCGCCGCCTGGCGGCCGGCCCAGGCCAAGCAGCGCTGCCCGCACACCGAGCACGGCTGAGGGAGCCTCAGAGCCGGGCCGGCCGCGGCAGAATCACCAAAGAATGGCTCTAATGCCATCATTTTCTCAACAGAAGTTTCAAATCCACAAGTATTTTTTTTGCCTAAAGAAAACCATTAAAAAGATGCCCACAAATAAAATATCGGTTCCTTTTGTTAGCGTCTCCAACTGCTTTAATTTTCCCTAAATGAACATAGCAGTGCAGGGTGGGGATGACCTTTCTAAGAGACGTGTGCTATTTTTTCCGCAATAAAATGTTATTTTCTTATTCGGTAATAGAACTACTCTATTTGCACAAGTTACTTCAAAAAGCAGATCGTATGGCGATAGATTTTGGAGGCTAGGTTTCCTATTTACACCTGCTAAAAAGCAAAATCTCTTTATGAAATACCAATCGCCTCATGCTTGATAATAATGATTTCAGCTCGAACAGAGCCAGCAAGTACCAGCTCAGGAAACATAATTAAAAATGTGCCTTGGTGCTTACCAAAGTATTTAAAATTAGAAAGTATTCACGGACCACTCAATTTTTCCCTATTTCCCTGAAACCATACATCTTATTTTAATCATATGATAGCATTCTTTAGTTCAGTAAGAGACCAGTCTTCTTTGGTCACATTCACATGCTGGGCCAATTAATAAAACTACAGTTTAAAGACACTCCCTGTTAAAGGGCCGATAACAGTTCTGGTAACATAATCATTTAGTCTTCCCTTGTCACTCAGGGAGATCAGGATATAAAACCTCCCTTTACCTTACATGCACTAAATAGTCATCACAGTGAGAAATCCTAGAATTTAAGTAGATGTCACCGACATATTTTGGGAAACAGATGAGAAAAGTTATTACTATAATTTCAATTCCAGCAAGTTAAAAATATTTGAATACAGTAGGATTAATCTCAAATTTGTATTTTTTTTTCTTCTTTTTAGAGGAAAATATGTATTATAGTCAGTAAGGCACCCCAAGCTGACCATCTTAGAGCAGTCTTTTTTTTCTTCCAGCAGAAAAGACTACAAAAATAAGGTATTACAAATATTCAATTCACCAGAAAATCTAAAGCTAAAAGTTAAAGGAGCTGCTTGACTTTATAATTTCAAAGTAGCAATACTGCCATCAAAATGGTTCTTTCTATGGAAGGGTGGAGGCAGGTAGTACAATGATTTCCACAGACAGCCATAATACAACTGCCTCGTACAGAAAAGCTGACATACAGAAAACATAATATTTTGACCTGCAGATGTGTTTTAGGCATGCACACGTGTATTTCTACATAGAGGCTCTTTCTGAAGGAGCCTGGAAGTGAATTCCAAGTCCAATGGCTTGGCTGTGCAGACCACACACAGCTGACAGCCTGGACAACTGCAAGGTAATTCATTTTACAACGTATCACACTAGATAATAATACACGTATGCCTAGATGCTGCCACAAAGCTACTATATATATACACACATTATTTTTTGTTGCTTTAAAGTAATTTTTAAACTATTTACTTACTAGCAGTGCACTCGTGATTTCACACAGTCCACGTGCCATCCCCTTCACTTCAGATTTTGCAGGAGCTACAGCATTTTCCATTTCATGCTTAAATGGTTCTTTCACTGGATCTGAAAAAAAACAAATAAAAGAATAAAAACAACCATACCAAAAAAAAAAAACCCAAATAAACCAAAACCAATGCCAACAAACCCAGTACTCCAGAATCTGACTCTTCTCATGCTTAATTGCAGCAACTTCAAAGGACCAGATACTCTGCTGGAAGTTTGCAAGTTTTGACTTAATTGTCAAAGAAGTCTTTACCTTGAATCTGTTCTTTGAGCATGTGCAACTTCACTTTCCCTGAAGAAACCTATATGGAAGAATATTTACATATATAAACCTGTATAAGGTGCTAATGAAAATAAACAAAAACTTTTCTAGAACTACAGTGCTACTGTTTCTAGGAAAACAGCTAACCATGTATCTGAAGTGAAAACACCACCTACTGCTTCTGACAGCCAGTAAGCCTGTGACCAGTTTCCCTCCCCATTCATGGATTGACATTGTCCTTGTTTGACCAGCCAGGTAAACAGCAAATGTGTTCCAAGAGCAAACACCTGCAGAACGTTCATAACCACAGTGACTTCAGCTCAAGCGTCAGCCAGTGACATCCACTGGACATAAACTCTGCATATCTATCTACCTACCTATAGTTTGTTGATGAGCAAGAAAGGGTTACGTTTGTTATCCTTCTGCTTCTCATTACCTTTCCATGATCTAGCACCCCAGGAACTAGTAATTTTCAACATTTTTGCTCCTGAGTATTTTCTTGCAGAATCCACACTGCATCTTCACTTCCCACACACCCTTCTGAAAATTCTGCCCCATGCACCTTCTCCTTTAGCCACCACAGCTGAAATCTCAAGTCTTTGAAGTAATAACTCTGAGTTACTCATCTTGGAGAAGAGGAAAGAGAAGGAGGTGGGTTAAAGAAAACCTTTTCATTCTGATCCTCGCTTCTACTCACAGTCAAGTAGGCAATTTTATTGAAATGGAGTGTGTTGGCCGAGAAGACCTTCACACTGCTGCTTCAGAAGACTTCAAACACCAATTGCGACAGCTTAGTCTGAAGTTGTCATTGTCTCTTTTTCACTTCAGTCTTACATAAGCTTTATTTCAGACAGTTTCAAGTGGTCTCTCTTAATTAACAGCTCTCATTTCAACATAGCATGGCTTCCAGGAAAAAAAAATAATAAGAGAAAACTCTTAAGTCCCACTCAGTCCAATTTGCATACCTCTCCAGGCACATCAGTGGCTGCTAAAGGAAAGAGGAACTGTTTCTAGGCTGAATTAGTTTGCATTTGGGGATCCCTTACAGAATTTTTGTACTAATTCATGGAACAAGTAAAGAACATAACCTCTGTTAATGCAACTGGTATTTTAACGGCACTCATGAACATTATTTAATGATGGATACACCTAATGCTTGCTTCCATGATCTATAAATCCTCACAGACAAAAGCCTAAGCTATTAAAATGATGAATTTATTTCATGATAGAACAAAATATTAGTTAGGTTATTACAGCTGGAAGTGGTAACACTCCTTCCAAGGTCCAGTCTTCAACTACTTATAAATCTGACCAACTTTTACTATTCCTGTATGTCTGCCTTATCCTTAATATTTTTTGAGAGTTTGAGCAAAATTTCCCTAGTCATTTCCAACAGAAAATACGGTGAAAATACCCTGCTGTGTGCATATTAAAAAGTTTAAAATTTAAAATTAAAATTTTTCAGTGATGTAGCAGGAAAGTTCCACATCTCTCCTTTTAGGTCTGAGCAAGGATGCTGTATAACAAGTCAATCAATAAACCAAATCCACATTTTAAAACACTCAAAAGCATTCAGACTCAGTTCAGAAGCATGGGCTGAGTCCAGTCCTTGCCCCAGAGAATGCTTCAAAGGTCTGTTCAACCCACACTCGACCAACTAGCATCAGTCCTCAGAGAGTCAATGCAGAACTTTTCCAGCTACTGTGGGCCAAGTGGCAAGCTGGGTTCTCAGTCTCCTGTACTTACTGAAAAAAATTGAGGTGCATCATAATAAGATTAGAGGACATAGAGAAAGGAGGGGGAATAGGAGAATAAACTACAGAGACTGAGAGTGTAGTCACTGTGGTCATTACGCAATGACCAAGTTAAAGATTAAAAAATAACTACAGTTAGTGTTTTTATGTTGTATGCCCTTCTCATATCTTTCATCTATAAAGATAGAGAACTTGCACTCAAAACTTCATCTGAAACCTTGTATTTCAGATTCATAATGGATATTAGGTTTTTTAAGACAGGCTCCTGAGGACTTCCACTGCTACCAAATTAGACTCTTATAATATTAAATCTGTAGAAGCAATGGTAATTTGGTATTGCAATTAAATATCAAAACAAAATATCACCAAAGAGGAGGAACTTGCTGTTCCTCCTGCTCAAAGGGAAACATAAGCTTGGCATGGAAAAATAAACAATCAGAAATTTTACACAGAACCTTTTGTTTTTGCCGTATTAAATTCCCATGTTCGGTAGCATAAATCTAGTTCTGAATCCTGTTTGGCTTCAAATAGTTTTACCTGCATATACACAGTTTACTACCTTATTATTCTTTGTTTTGCTTTGTGATAAAAGTTGGGCTTGGATGGTCATTGCTCCTGTCCATCCAGATCTCCAGTGATAAGCGCTTGATTTCCTGTGAACCAAGGGCAAAAAAGAACATACAAATTATGTCTTCTGTAAGCCAGAGGGATATAAAACTTTTCCTTCAGGTTTTTAAGTAAGAACAGAGCATCGCAAGGTACTTGTCTGTAGACTCATCAATTCCCCAAAACACCATCACCTCCCTTCCACTGAAACCTGCATCACATCTACTTTAATAGCAGTAAATACACCAAATGTGTAAGAAAGTGCTTATTTTTAGACCATCAGATTGGTCTAAGTTTTTAAAGGTAGAAAAATCCAATCAATTCTCTAATTTTGGTTTTAGAAGAATAAAAAGTAACAGCAGCACATTTTAAATAAGTCTTTGTTGTCCTGATTTGCTCTAAGGCATTCATCTACCCAGAATCTTTTAACAATCCAGGAGCACATAACTACAGTTAAGATTTTAGTGAATATCAGCTCAGATATTGGCTAATGTGAGAAACATGGAAGACAGTGGGGAAGAACTGAAAACTAAGGAAGATGAACAGCTATCTTCATCTTGTACATCTAGTACATTGCATACTACACTGTTGCATAATATTTAGCAAGTATCCACCTGACTCTCTTTTACAGAAAACCAAGCGTAGAGCAAAACAAACTAAAGCATTCAAAACAAGTGGTAAGGAAAACGCATAGGAGGGCAGAGGGATGATCTTCCCACCAGTGGTGCAAATGCCAGTGCTTCCTGTCATTTGACCTCACCATAACAGCACTGCCAGTGTTGAGGAACACGCAAGAATAGCTGCGTGAGAACAATATAGGGGAAAAGCTGCCAGGCACTATTGGAAAACACCACCTCGGGGAAAAGTTTACAGAGCTGCAAACAGCAGGCCCTTACCATTACCCAGAGCATGGCACCAAGGTATCCATGGCACTTGTATCTCCAGTAACAAAGTATATCAGGCAGATATACAAAGAAATGGAAGCAGAGATTTGCGGCATTCCGAGTGAGCCAGAAACAGAGATTCAAACTTCCACCTTAGCCTCAATCCATTATTCTTATTTTCCAAGCCCTGTTTTGCATCGTACTGAAAACATTTTTCTGAGGAGCTACACATACGCACACCGAACAGATTCACTGCAATGTAAAGAACAGCATCCTCTCTAGAACCTACTTTCTCTCTTCTTTTTCTCTTCTCATGTTTGACTGTAGTTGCCGTAATTTCTTCTCCATCTCTGCATTTTCTGTTTCTAACTGCACCTTCTCCAACTGCAACTCTCTGACAGTTCTGGAGGAGTTAAAGAAGTAAATATTAATTAGAAATTACAAGAAAAACAGTAAAGTACCTGAAAGAGTTTAAAGTGGCAAGGAAAAAAAAAAAGTTGAAAAATTTGTCATTAAAGGCAGGTCAGCCTTCTACCTTCCACCAAAACTGAAAACAGTTCTGGAGAAGTTAGAGCAGGGGAAGTGCAAACTCCTTGGACCTGAGAAGACCTCCTTCCAGAGTGGTATGCTGACAGTGATACCTGTCAATATAAGCTTTAGAGGGGCCAACATAAAACTGACACAATTGTGTCCAAATTTGGAATGGTTTGTTGCTTAGTTAGATTAACTACCTCAGTAAATTCTTGGTTTACAAAGTATATATGTTAGACATACAGAGCTGTAAGACCTATAGACAGAAAGTAGATTAAAAATCTAAGAAAATGAAGGTTTAAGGATAAAAGGGTACAGAGAAAAGAAACCTGACTCCTCATACAAGAGAAACAGGACTCCTCTTGCTCTTACACAAAGAAGCTCTTCTACTTAACGCTGCATTAAAAATTATTAAAAACTATGAAAAACCATCTCTGTTACAATAAGATAAAATGCACTTACTTGGCTTTTAATCTCGCTGAGGTTCCAGGTTTTGAGCCTGGAAGTATTACCAAGTCGTTGATGTTCATGATACGTGGTATAATCTCTTCTACAAAAGAGAATTTCAACACTATACAGTTAGCAACCTGTTGAAATGGGAATTCAGTTGAAATTAAAGTAAAAACTTGGTACAACTCCAAAAATATTAGTGTATAGAAGGAAAGAAATGAAGCAAAGAACTCATTTATATCAAGTGCCAATAAATCCTAGAGCAACTCTAAATTAAATTTAACTGAAAGGAAAACTTTTTATTACATTTATGATACCAGGGAAAAGATTTACTTGTCTGTTTTGTTTGGGCAATTCCCTAAAGTTCAATGAAAGCAGTTTAACATTAAATAAAACATAGCTTTCTTGACCCAAAGAAAGCACAGAGAAGCAGAAAATTGCATCAATGGCTATGAAGTCAAACCATGTCAACTGATTTGAAAAGAAAAATGTCTTCTATCATATACAAACTGATACAAATGAATACAATAACTTGCAGAGCAGAGATATTCCCCACTCTCAAAACTTCAAGACAGTACTAATTTTACTGACAATTATTTTTCCCCAGTTTGTAAAATACTCTTCCAACAAGCAAGTTCACACAGCACGGAGTCCAAACTGAACCTCAACATCTATCCCCTCCCTGGTCTAGAATGCTTGTGGTGTAACTAGCATAGACTAAGCAGGCTGCTGGAAGAAACATGGCAATACTCGATTTCAAGCACAGCACCAAAGCTGAACATTTATTTGTGCTGCTGGGTTGCCTATGGTTAAGGGAAAAAAAACAACAAAAGAACTTTATAGTCCAGATACTTAAAGTGACACGTTATTTGGAAACTGTTCAACTGTTGGCTATCAGGTTCCAGCTGAAAGCAGGACCTAACTGAAATGATGTGGAGAAGCTTAGCAACTGAAATACATCACACTGAGCTCAGGAGCAAACGCTCAGCTGCCTGTTCACACAAAGCTGAAAACAACCATTAATACAGTTGACATGTATCCATGAGGCAAAACACCCATCAATGGCACATTACATCAATTAAAACTGGACCAGGGTGACCAGGGAAGTTGTGGGTGCCCCCTCCTTGAAAGCGTTGGAAGGCCGCGTTGGAAGGCCAGGTTGGATGGGGCTTTGAGCAACCTGGTCTAGCAGGAGGTGTCCCAGCTCATGGCAGGGAATCTGGAACTAAGTGATCTTTAAGGTCTCTTCCAACCCCAACCATTCTATCATTCTGTGAAAACATCTGGTGCCACCGAAACCAAAGGCAACAACATTTAAGTGCTGACAGAAATGTCAAATATGTGCACAAAATGTGTTTCTTACTATGCCAGAAAAGCCAAGCATTCCATCCTTTCTTATCATTTTGCAACAATTATTCTTTTATCACATTCTAAGATAAAACAAGACTCTATTAACTTTGAAAAGAAGAAGGTTCTTCTGTAGGCAAACGTGCTAGAAGGACTAGCACATCTAGACAGGCAGCGATAACACGCTGGTTTTGATGTAGCCCAAAGACTACTTCAAAGTAAAAATGGAGGCAAATGCCAGAAAACAGTTTACCAAGATGAAGAATGAAAAGTAGTTAACTCATAAAAATGATTTTATTTTTAATAAACTTTAACATAGTCCACTGGAAGCAAACATCTAAAGAGGTAACTTTAAAATCGTGGTAGTATCAGAGATAAAACCATGCAGAAAGTTTTGGGAATACAGTGATCCTGGGTGGGGAAAAAAAAGCATCAAGTTATAGGTAACAGAGGATACAGACAGAAGGTGACCAAAAACCTGAATTCTTCTGAGAAAATACCTTCATTTAATTGATAGCTATTGCAGCATAATCCTGTTTTTTACATCAACAGCTGTTAAACACTGAGACTGTAACATTCATAGTTGAACACACCCTATTTTGGGTTGTAAGGTATCCTGAAGTACCCATGAGACCCTGGACTGTCAGGACCAGTCCAGCAGAGGCAAGGACCAAAGTGACAAACCCAAACCCTTCAGAAACGAACTCCACTTGGCAGCAGACTTGTCATTTAAATACAGATAAGAGCTCCCTGTTTTCTCTGTGCTTTTTGTTTACCTCTGAATCCCTTTCTAATATGTAAGGGAAATTTCCAGTGAGGCAAAGACTAAAGCAACTCATCAACATAAATAAATCAAGCATTAATTATCCAGAGCCTTTCTGCCTACTCTTCTACACACACGGGTACTCAAATTTCATCATTCTAGCAGATTCCTCTCTGCTGCTAATGGATATTCAGTGCAACTGAACACAACAAAAACTGGTGTTTCTGCTAAATGAAATTTAAGTCAACTTAAATTTCAAGCCTGCATAACTAAATGAACACAAATTCCATATACCCTCTATCTCAGCTTCACTCAGATTTCTTCCTAATCAATTTAAAGATAGCTTTATAACTTCAAGACATCTGAAGATGGGTGCAGTTCATTTCAAACTACAGGAGTTTAACTAGAGCAGACTAAATTCCAACAGCTTTCTCACATCAATAAACCCATAAAATCCAAAGGGATACTACCGTGTATGTAATAGCTCACATCTAATTATCATAACCGTGAAAACAGATTTCATGCTAGACCGAGTCCTATCCACTTACCAATAATTCAAACCAAACTTTCTTTTGAAGAAGAATTCTTAGTGTAAGGAAGAGTTTGTCTAGTGTTGCTCCCCACTCATTTGCTGTTAGTTATTATCAACTGACACTCTGAGACTTCTGGTCTTTCTAAACAATGCCCTTTAACATTTCACTAATTAGTAGGTGGAGGGGGAAATGAAAAAAAAGTGACATTAATAAACCCAAACATCCAGAAAACCACACAAACTTTGATTGCCTTGTAAATACGCCCCTAACAACTAGTCTAAATCTAGCACTCAAGTATGCTGATGTAATCTCAGTCTCTCGGGATAAACTCATATTTTCCACACCCCAATACCTGTGACATCAACCATTTCAAACTTCACTTTCTACTTTTAAACAAATTAGCCATTTCTTTGGTTATGCTGTACAGCATACATAAAATAAGATCGTGAAAAAGAGGTTAAAACAGCTAAATGATACTTCCCCTACATTGTTTTCCCTTACTTTGCAATGTTGTGACACATTGGAAAGACGTTTCATCTCAGTGACTCTGAAAAGTCAACACCTCTTTCTACTGTCTAACCAAAAATTATGATTTCCACTATATTTTAAGCTCCTTTAAGCTCCAAACATGAAGGACACTAGCAGAATGGGTCTCTGTCTCTCCATGCGGTTTACTGAAAACCAAAACAAACCAAAAGTCACATTACCAAGTACCTTTGTTGAGATAAATGCCTTATCATTCACATTGCATATCTGCAGGAACTGCTCTGTGAACTCCTACAGGAACACTGCCCAGAAGTGAGCAGGCTGAGTGTAGAAGCAGGTGGGGCTAAGAACAAGGGAATAAAGGGGGCAGAGTCAGTACTTGCCTTTATCGCTTCTATCAACATCTAGGCCCTGCCAGGCAAGGCTCACCGCTTTCAGTCCGGCCGACAGCTCTAGGGGAACAGAGAACAATGCACAAAGGCAGATTTAGAAACAAACAAACAAAAACAAACATGCAACAACAACAACAAAGGGTACCTAAGAAATGCTATCAATGCAGTGGGCTTGTTTGTTTGTTTCGTTATCAACGGCTGTTTTTACAAGGAGACCCGTGAGAGGTGGGAAGGGCAGGGAAGAAGGAACCTGCCTCACTCTGAAACCTAAACCCAGAAAACCATCAGAGGGAAGTTGAGAAACGTGTAAAAGACGAGTACGAATTTAAGCTGTAAGGGGACGGGGCGAGACCCTTCCCAGGGAGAATTCGGGAGCTCTTGCACCTGCCCCCAGCTATTCTCTCAGCTCTTCAGCACCGTCCGCAGAGTAACTCTGCAACTCCGGGGGCGCAAGGCGCTTGCTGGGGTGGGAGCCCCCAGGCCACGGCTGGGCCGTCTCCTTGGACCGGGCCGAGCCGGGCCGGGCCGTCCCCAACACAGTCTTGGGCCTCCGCCCCCGGGTCGGGACCCAGAGTTCCCCCGGCCGCCGCGGGCTCGGTGTCCAGCTCCCCCCGGCGGGCGCTGGGTCGGGGCCGCTTCCCTCGGCGCAGCCGCTGCCCGCACCGCCGCACGCCGTCGCCGTGGCAGCAGCGGCGGCTGCGTTCGCGGGTGGGGAGGAGGAGAGCCCATTTGAGTCTGCTGGGGGGGGAGGGACGGAGACGTGTGGGAAGCGACTATTCTGTGCGGAGGGAGGGAGGGAGAGGGGGGTCTTTGCATTCCGCCCCTGAGCTCGGCAGGCTGGGCAGGGCCGGTGTGTTGGCAGCTGGCTGATCTGCATAGTGCCCTTAAGGCCATCGAGACGGTTCACACCCCTGGCCAGCAACACCTGCTGTGGGCTACGGCTTGCCCAGTTGTCCTGTGTTCTCCAGCTTGGTGGACGCTGCCATGGGTGCCTGAGCTCCGCACTCCAGCCATTGCTGAAGAGGAGCAAAGCCTGACCCTTGGCACTCCCAGTGCCCTGTGGCTGGCTGGGCCTCTGAACTTTTACTCCCTGGCTTTAAAGCTGACCCTCGAAGGCCCTTTGGATCAAGTAGACCTGGTGGTGCTGCTGCCACCAGCACACACACCATCAACAGCTTACAAGGCAGGAGCGAGGCCCTCCGAACATCCTGAGATACAGCAACGCGTTTACAGTGCTTCTGTCCCCTGAATTCTACATTTTCAGGATAAACTTTCTTCACTTTTTTTCCCTTACAATTATCCCTAAGGCTGTTCTAAAGTGAAAACAAAAAGCTGGGGCTGGTGTTTCCAGGTGTACTGCTGGTATGAACAGCACTCTTCCTTCCCAGCAGAAGCCGTGAGGGTTGCCCTGAAAAACGTGGCTGGGTGGAATTACCACTCATTGTATTGATGGTCCTGATGCAAAAAGAAGCCCCGTCTTCTCCCCGGCACCCACGCTGCTGCTGTTGCAAGTCTTCCCATCTCATTTCAACCATTATTCCCAAAACTGTTGTGAAATGTGCCTCTGTTTATCTCTATACCTGCGCTCTTTTATGTTTTCTTTCTAACTTATTACTTATTCAGAACTTTTTCTCTGGAGGAAGCAATAGACTCTTCCTGCTGATTTAGTGTCACGCTTTAAGCAGTTAAACCTAAATCAACCTAGCTGAGCGTGAGGAGGCTTCAAATAGCTTTACACAGAAATCATCCAGTTATCCACTGCTAACACTAACCTGCAGTTAGTGCTCAGGACCCCAAGAGCTGTAGGGCTTCCTTCTAACATTTCATTTTTCAGAAAAGTTCCTATCTGTGCCCACCCTGTAGTTGCAGATCTGTGCTTCACTTCACGGCTATTCCAGACCAGGCATTTATGCCCCTGTCAATAAGCAATAACTCCTGTGCCATTCTCTCAAAGGATACATAACGTGCATGACATAAATAATATTTTTTTTTTAATCAATCATATTTTTTCCATTTATTTGCTTTGAGTCTAGCCCTTCCAATTTTGGTGGCTCAACCATTATTTATTACTGATGCTCCTTTAGGGGAAAAAACAGTCTTTAGAGACAAGCTGGCATTTCAGAGAAAAGCATATCTGTTTATGATACAATCCAAGCTTTAATAAGTGCAAACTATTATCTGTTTGAAATTTAAGCTGTATTTCATTTGGAAAATTTGCATTTGTCCCATATGTATTCAAGCTAGGAGGCACAAAATAAAACTTAAACAGGTTTTTTTTTGACTCTATAATCTGTCTGGCAGTAATTTTCCTTCATCATCCTGGTAGCAGTACAGTTTTCAAGTTCTACCCTGACAGGCAATTTGTGTTGAGAGCCTGTGGAAACACATATGGATTTTTTGATCTTGAGAAGGAACCATAGTTTGCATAATGTGTATCAATCTAAAAATATATCCTAATGCTCTTTTCTTTGAATCAGATTTGGAGTGGTTTTCTGTTTGACCAAAAATTGTTTTAGTTGAAAAGTAGAAATAAATTATTATCCTTTTAACAAAATAATTTCACAGATTGTGCAAGCTGGAGCCAGTTTAGGTACTCTTACTTGGAGTAAACAAGTGCTTCAGAATAAAAGCGACACTGGCATCAGGAAAAAATTCTATTTTTAGAAGATGTTTACACAAACCTCACCTTTAAAAACAACCAGGAGCTGAATACAGAGGAGGTTATATCGTCCTCACCCTGGTGTCTGCCTCCTTCTGTCCTGTCTTTGTTGTGACAGAGCAGAGCAGAGTCCACAGAGTAACTGTGTCACGAGCAATAGCCAATGGGTGTTCTGGAGTATTTGGAGCATTGTTTTGTAGCGTTTAAACGTGTTCCTTCCTGTAGGAAAACCCTGTTGTTAGTAGCCATGTAAATTCTGTTCTTTATGTTAACATATTCTACATTGCCTTACTCAGAGGCATTGTACATAAGGTACTTACTTACCTGTTACCCTTAAAGTATGTAAAAATAATGCATTACTCTATATAAATTATGTCCCAATCATCGTTACAGTACTAAAGATTATTTTTAATTACAAAGTCTCTGCTAGGAAAAGTGCAAGACTCTGCTTTTAATTTAGATGCAAGATCATTTTCTGCAGAAACATTGGCCTTCAACTTCCATGACTTAAATGATTTATCCTGATTTTATGAGCTTTGGATCAAGTAGCTGGAAGAGTATCACGAGCCTGTTTTGTATGAGGTTTGGCCTATTAGATTTACATGCGTCATACAGATTTTGATGCTGGCATTTTCACAGAATGTTAGGGGTTGGAAGAGACCTCCAAAGATCATCACAATATTTATAAATATAACAACATCACAATATTTATAATTAGATTATTTCAGTTTCAACCATTTAATTGGCATTCAGACATTCATTCATTGGCATTTCAGACATTTCTCTGGCCTTGGATTCTATTTTTTGTTTCATTTACTCAGGTCTGATTTTCACAAACATAATTTTGTATTTTTGCAATCATCTTTCACAAATGTAGCATCACGCAAATAGCAGAGTACATGCCTTATGTCTCCCAGAGTCACTTTTCTTAAAAGTAAATGTAAACTTCATGAAGAAAAGAAGCAACTGAAATTCAACTAAAATCCATCTGGTGGAGTTGTGCTGTAAGTTATAAACCTTCCGTGTTTCTTAAGGCTATTCCTGTTGCCATTGTCTACTATTGTTCTCATACTGCTCTGGACAGCAAGGGAAACCAGATTAGTTAACTCTGTGGGGTTTGTCTATTCAGTTCATATTAAGTTATTTTTAAAGTGGTTTTGAAACTCTATATTTAAAGCTACAGGTAGAAAGATCACCTGAGCACAGAGGCAAGAACTTTACCAAGACTGACTTTTAGGGTTCTGTGCCAACCCAAATTTCGACTTTGATTTTCAATCCCTTCAATTTGTTTCAAGCTTTGGTTTCAAATACAAGAAAAAGGCCGTTTATTCCTGTTGTGGAATAACTGAAAGCAGGTTTTACTGCATCTGGGCTAAGAACTCAAAAACTTTTAAGATGTTGTTAAAGGTATTTCCTCTTTAACTTTAGGTAAGGTACATAGGACTTAGCCTGCTCATCACACAGGTGAAAGATGCAGAGCTGGAAGATGCATGGGAAAGTAAGGCTTCTTGAGTTCAGAACCGGGCAGTTTACAGCTAAATGAAGACCAGACATTTGGGCATTCCTAGTCAATTCCCTGCATCACTGTCCCTGACCACATTTTCATACCATAAGGCTCAGCGCTTGAGGTCACAGAATGGTAGGGTTTAGAAGAGACCTCTGAAGATCATCTTGTCCAATCCCCCTGCTCCAGCAGAGTCACCCAGAGCAGTGGGCCCAGGATCACATCTGGGAGGGTTTGGAATCTCTCCGGAGAAGGACACTCCACAACCTCTCTGCAGCGTGGTCCAGGCTCTGGCACCCTCACAGGAAAGTTGTTCTTCCTTCTGCTCACATAGAGCCTCCTGGGTTCCAGTTTGTGCCATTGACCCTTCTCCTGTCCCTGGGCATAACTGAAAAGAGTCTGGCTCCATCTGCTTGACCCCCAGCCTTTAGACATTGATCAGATCCCCTCTCAGCCTTCTCTTCTCCAGGCTTAACAGCCACAGGGCTCTCAGGCTTTCATTGTCAGAGAGGTGATCCAATCCCCTCAGCATCTTTGTAAGATAGATGAGTATTATACAGTTTGCATTCCTCAGGTATGATTTGGCTAATTTTACTTCCATCCAGCTTCCTGCCAGTCACAGAGGACACGAGTCTCTGAGTGCAGCTGCATGCCAGTCTGGTGAGTTGGGCTGTAGGGGAGAGCTGCCAAAGGACAAGAGAAGGCTCCTCGTCAGAAAATTCACTCTTCACATCCTTTCAGCATCCATTGGCTGTAGCACCAGCGTGCCTACAGCAGAGACTGGTAGATAGGGAGACACCAGCTCCTGTGAAGGTGAGGTCCCAGACCCAAGAATTCAGGCTTTCGGAGGCTGGAGACGAATGAGTTAATATGTTAATACTGAAAATGAAGAAGGAACAGAAAATATAATTCTGTTTTTTCTCAAGGTCCCTTTGTTCACTTTCCACAAATACTCATGCAGTTTAAATTCCATTTTCATGAAGATTTACCAAAAGCCAGTTTTAAAATCTCATAAACCAGTATTTACAGAAAATGAACTTCAAATTTGCTCTGGAACACCTTGTTCTTATGACCAGGCAAGAAATGGAAATAACATCATTTTACTTACCTGACCAAGTACTACTAATACACTTTCAATAAAAGGTCAGTATTTTTAGTCTTCGGGAGGAGATTGTGTTAGTTATTGGTTGTGAATGACTGGCTCCATTTTGTCATACAGCCAGAACCTTGTTTCCACCATTTTTGGCTGCAGATACGTATATGGAATGAAAGCTACCCGTCATCAGCTGTGAAGCACGTTACACTTTTAGTCACATCAGATCCCATTTAAGATGGTCTGGAGTATTAAAGCTATTTAAATGCAGGCCAACCCCTGAAGAGTATAATCCCCTTTGCTTGATAGGAGAGGGCTGGTTAAGTCTGCTGGGAAGACAAACCCAAGCAGGATGCATGCTCAAGCAAGAGGGTGGTGGAAACACGCCAGGAGCTTACTTGACCTTTATGGTCAGAGAGCTGGAGCTCATTCTCCGTGTCATAAAATGCTGCAGCTTTTCAGCCTGTCATTCAGTAAAAGCCCCGAGATCAAAGTCTCTGTTGCATGTCTGGTTTACTGTCAAAACTGTCCTTCACAGTTCTGAGAACTCCAGGGCTACGTTGTCATCTTTAATAATTTTTTAGCATTCTTCATAAACAGAGATTTCCTTGCTCAGCCAGAGCTCCATGTTTGATTAAAAACCTTGAGCTCAACCTTGGGCTCACTAAGCACATGCAGAAAAAGACTCAAAACCTCACAGAGAAATGCACGTCAAAGCATCAGAGTTTACCTGACAAAACGAGACATTGTTCACCTCGAGGAGTAAAGACTCGATGATTAATTTCTGCTTACAAATGCCTTGGAGAAAAGCCACTAGTGCCCTTATTGGCCCTGCTTCACCCAGAATTCAATCAAAAGCATCAAAAAATGGAGCCAAGTTTCAAGTTTTTTGAGAGACCAGGTAAGTTTCAGGTTTCACTACCAAATTTTAGGCAGCTCTCTTAACCTGCAGCCTACACAGCTGAAGGTAAAGCAGGCTGATATCTACAAAGAAAAGCACTTTGCAGTAATAAATGGAAGGGATTATCTTCAGTGCTTCCAGTGAATACAGCTACTGGATAGTGTTTTATTTGTTCACTTCCTAAGGATAAAAAAAATGAACTTGTCTTAAGCCATTCAGGTTTAAGACAGGCTTTATCTCCCTGGTTGGAGGGGAAGATTAGCACTTATTAGAGCCTAATCTTAATCATATCCATTTATAAATAAGGGTTTCAAATTGTCTAAAATATTTAAACATGATGAAATGGAAATACTTAAGACAGCTGAAGTCTTAAGAGGAGAAAATAAATCAAAAACCTGAAGATTTATCTACAAAGATTAAAGTAGCTTTCATGGCAAAGCTCTAAGAAAATAAAGAAAATAAAAGATCAGAAGAAGGAAAACAGCAGCCTTTGCTGATGCCTGTACAAGGCCACTTAAGTTATAGATGCACTAAAATGGCTTAAGAAATTATAAAGACTTAACCGTTAAGTTGCTGTTTCATAACCAAAGACAACGGAACCCTTTCTCTTTGTCTAATCCTTTGTCTGGCTGGGTGTTTAGACAGTCTTGGCTTTTCATAAAGAAGGATGTTAAAGCATTCAGGTGTATTTGAGTGTTAAATATAGAAATGACACCTTTTTTTCCCCAAACTATAGGAAAGAGAAAACATAACTTCTTGTTCCTATGCAGATATTCTAGTGAAGAAGCAAGAGAGTTACTCACTGATCACAATGAAGACATTCCACGTTTTAGCACCTTGAAATTTTGACTGGTGCCCAGGATCAGCCTTCTCTTTTGCTCAAAAGCTTCACCATCATAAGTGAACATGGTCTCTTATGCCCAAACTTCCTTGGATATAAAAGACCTTTTCCTGAAGGCCTTTCAGTAGGGAATTGGTGTGAAGAGCAGGATGGCAGGATAAGTGCAGTGACATCCATTGTTGAGAGGGGTTTGCTGTCAGGTTTGGTACCAACAATTGCTTTTTTCCAGGTGTGTGCATCATGAGATGCAGCCATCAAACCTCAATATTAACATGGCAGTACCGTATTCAGACAGATGGGCAGCAATTTTTTTTCTGGGTAGAGAGGGAATAGGCAGTTGGGTTTTTCTGGAAGGATGGGTTGAATTTGATTTGCTCCTTCTCTTTCCCAGTTACTGATCTGTAACACATTTTTGAATGCCCAGGGTTATACAGATGTGAGCCTCAACTCACCTTGCATCCATTCTTTTCTTCCTCAGACTCACAGCACTACTTTTCTTACCTGATATCCAAAGTGTCACAGCACAGCTTTGCTTTCTATACAGCCGTTTCTAAGGCTGTTGCTGCCTTTCCATGACTTGTCGTTAATATAATTCTCATATAGTTGTGGGGGTTTTTTTAATTATTTTTTACTTAATCTCAAGTGAGCCATTGGTGTTTGAAGTGGTTAATAAGCCTGTTCCTTCAAATTTCACAACTGCAGCGTCTTAGTTTCTCTCTGTTCTGGAATGAGAAAAAAGAGGTAGTATGTCTAAGATTATTTTGGGTTACAATAAGGTGCACAAACTTCCTGGAAAGACTGAAACGAAGAAATCCTCAACTGAACTTTGTATATTGACATTCAGTTGGCACGGTTAGTGATTGCACCTTACTCGTGCAGTTTGTTTCTGTAATAGCTTTGTAGAGCTTCTTCAAAGCCTTGCCAAGGTATTGCTATGTCATCACTGATATTTTCTTCAAAAATTGGATATGAGAAACTGTCAATGGGTAGTTTATATGTGAATAATGATTACCTTTAACAGCAATACCGAAGGATTTCCCATAGCCCTTGTAGAAACAGCTCAACTATTTCACATGTATAAAAAAAACAAGAGAATAAGACAGTAAAAGGAATGCAGATCACAGTCAAGTTTTACAGCCAGAATGCCAACATAGCATCTTTAAAAAAAACCCTTTCACTGGAATTACTTACAAATACAAGAAAATATTGCTTATTTAGCACATCTGTAGGGGAGAGAGAGAGAGAGAGAGAGAGAGAAACCTTCTCTAGAGAAGGTTTTTAATATAATCATTAAAATAATTCCATATAGCAAAAGTTAGCAGTTTTCTTTCGCTAGGCTTTGCAAGACTGCAGTCTGGCCAACTTTTGCTAGACTTTAACTGTTCGTTTGTTCCAGCTCCTATATTTTTCTTTAGTAGACTATGTGCAAAATGTGATAAGAATGCTTTGGTCTGGTTGTACTAAAATCCTTTTGTTGCTAAACCACTGCAATGGCATATTGAAATAAAACTCAAAAGCTCAGATCCTGTTTTTCTGGGCTTGTGGGGATATCAGCTCTTAGAAGCACATGTCATACTGCTGTCATTTCTAACTTGCTGAATAACTTTTAACAAGCTGTACAGAAAACACTGTGATCAACAGACAACAGTTACTGGAGTGGTTGACACTGAAATCAGTGCTAGGTGGGTCAGGAAGGGTGATGGAGCAAAACTGATCTGTGCATCATCAAAGTCTTTCTTGTGTTAAAAAAAGGCACACACCTGATTCCCACATTTTAAGTTGCTGGGAAACTTTCCATTACAAAAGAGCTTTGCAACTTTTCTGTCTCTGTGATTAATTCTTGGATAGTTTGCAGCAGGCCTTCAGAATTCAGCAAGTCTAGAGAAATTATTTTTTTTTAGCTGTGTACGCGTTTGCAAGACAAACTTTGAAAAGATTTCTCTCCTCCAACATTTTAATAACAGATATGCTTAGGTCCCTTTACACATGTAGCTCCCAGAACGGGACCTGTATCTCTGCATATCTAAATGAAGTGCATTGTGGATGGGAGAGGAAAGCATCTCAGGAAGCTGATCTAAAGCAACGAGTGTGCTATTTTTTTCATTCTATGTGAGAGTTTCTTTCCTGTTCTCATGTTAAGAGCGACAAGTGCAAATATATCCGCCTCTCGAATACCCTGCTCCATATCCCTCCAAAGAAGGGGAGAACTTTGTCCCTTAATCATCTCAGAGGCCTCAGATGAACATTTTTGACCTCCAGGCAGATCCTCCTTTCCAGAATTAGCAATTAGATAAAAACATCCGTGGCTCTTCTGTTAGAGAGTGGGTTCTCCCCAGTCTCCTCCCAGGAGACTCCTCCCTCTGTCTCTGTGCTTTATTCTGAACTGACATTTTTGGCCACTTTTTTAGTGACTACCTTTTTTTGTAACTGTGCCTATTCTGGTAACGAATAAGAGATTAAACCTATGAACTGATTGCTGTGTTCAGCTCTGGTGCTCCCGTGGACCTGTTGGAGGGAGTCCATAGGAGGCCACAAAGATGATCAGGGGGCTGGAACCCCTCTGCTGCGAGGACAGGCTGAGAGAGTTGGGGTTGTTCAGCCTGGAGAAGAGAAGGCTCCAGGAACACCCTAATAGCAGCTTTCCTGTACCTAATAGGGGGCCCATAAGAAAGATGGGGAACAACTTTTCACAAGGACTTGTAGCGATGGGACAAGGGGTAATGGCTTTAATCTGAAAGAAGGAAGGTTTAAAATTAGAAAGTAGGAAGAAGCTCTTCACTCTGAGGGTGGTGAGACACTGGAACAGGTTGCCCAGTGAAGTTGTGGATGTTTCATCACTGGAAGCATTCAAAGCCAGGTTGGACAGGGCTTTGATCAACCTGGTTTAGCGGGAGGTGTCCCTGCCCACAGCAGGGGGGTTGGAACTAAATGATCTTTAAGGTTCCTTTCAAAGGAAACCATTCTATATCCTATGAACTTCCAAAAGAGATATGGTTTTGGATCCTAGTTATGTCAGGTGATTGTGAACAGCAGCCTAATCAGACTGGAACACCACTGAGCAGAAATTGAATGGTGATGCTTAGGGAACTTTAGTATCAATATCAACGATCTGTTTTTCATGGTTTTACATTATGATTTTGGACTTAAGAATCTCAGTCCTGCCTGAATACTACTAGAAATGCCAAAGGTCTTTACTAGATAGATTTCTTGCTGTGCTTTACACAGAAAACTGTTTACAAAATAAAAACTGAATATAATCATTGTAAACACCAGTACCCTACAAATAAGCCCTATCTCCAAGTAAAACCTTAGTAAAGCCCACAGAAATGTGCTTACTATCATAACTACATAAGGGTGCAGCTGCTACAGTATTGGGCATGGCTGCTATAACATCTGGATTAAAACTACAGCCTTGGTCATGGCTCTGTCAGGATTTTCACTGAAGCAATTAGCATATGTTAGATATTTGGCTATAAACAAAGATGTCTTTATAGTGTAAATTTTGTAGCCTAGTTATTGGATCATTACCACAAAAAGGCAAGATGGAATTTCTATCAGGATATTGCTGACAATATCACAAATAAGGAAAAGATTCAAGCTGTGTCTAAAAAGAATCAACAAATAAGCAAGCAAGCACAAAACGACTGCTGTGTAAAGAAGAAAAGACAAAAAAAAGGAAAAAAAAAAAAAAAAAAAACAAAAACAACACCAAAGCTTCACTGGAGTCCTTTTTTATCCCAAAAAGCAACAGAAATTAATCATCTCTGCTGGCATGTCAGAGTTACAGACTAAAACATGAGTCCTGCAAGTAAATACAAATGTACAAGTGAGGATCTCGCTGTTAGAATATTCATGTAAAAATCATTGCAGCGGAGGAATAAGATCAGACATTTTCTTCCAATTCCAGCAAGCTGACAAAAGAATTAGATACCAAGGTGCAGTGTGCATGAATTCATCAATACGGATTTCAAATACATCGCCATGGTAGCTGTATTAAGATGAACAGAAAATTATTGCATGGACAAAGAATAAGTTGCTAGAGAAATAGAATTTTTATTCTGAAATTCAAGTTTTCTCATCTTTTTAACACTTAATGAATAAAACCAGAGCTTATTATTAATAATGAGACTGTAATTTCAGAAAATTATGTGTTACTATCCTTATATGATTATTCCTCATCTTTTCTGCTTTGTGGTCATTTTCAACATTCCCAAAAAAACATGAAGCCTACCTGTTCAAAGGGAAGGCAAATGTACTTAATGCTAATCATGACTGTGAACTTTGTTTTTTCATCAGTTACTAAATAAATGTCCTTGGCATTAGAAAATACCACAGTGAAATGTAAAATCACGGGGCATTAACAATTCCATTTTCCTTACCAATCAAGCTGCCCTTACCTGCACTTAGTGTTTATCTGAACAAGAAAAATCTGAACACATAATGCGTATTACAGTCAAACTAATATTGCACAGCCCTCAAGATGATGTAAAGTTGACTGCTTTTGTGCTGTGTGTTGGGGCCTATTCAGCATTTGTTCAGTAGAGAACTAATACTTTAGGTGCAATTACTGATATTACATTCCTCATATAATTCCGTGCTTTCAAAGAGACCTACATAGCTCTCTAAATGCCTGTCATTATCCAAGGCTCTCCATAATTCATTCCTGAAGACACTCCAATAAAAATATCGCTCGTGTAATCATTAAAAGCAGGGATTTCTCTTCTTTTTATGGCATCCATTTGCATCTCCTACAAATGATCTGCTGCGGATTCAAACTCATAATTTAAGAAGCATCTCAGTTTTCATATCATAAACCAGTAGATTTTATTTTTTTTTTTCCGTTAAAGGCATATTGTTAAAAATGGTAGCATGAAACTCTGTGGGGAATTTCCTGTCTCCCCTGTCAGCACCCCTTTGGTGATATGGTGCTCTAATAACATCCCTCAAATGCTGCCTTATAATAGTGAAAGAAAGAAATGAAATGTGATTACTATTCCCCAGCTCAGCAGTGCCAAACACTACCGGCATTTGGAATGTCTCTGGATGAAGAACAAGAAAGCTGGGATAAGCAATTAAGGATTCTTTCTGAAAAATATTTTAATCTAAGTACTTGTTTGTTTTGATGCTTAATTTCATTCAGAGACAGTGAAAAATCGCAGCAGAAGGACGGCAGTGAGAAGGAAGAGTAGCTGAAGATCAATTAAATCTCATATAAAAAAAGAAAATAACTCAATAGACTGCTGCTATATTCTAACATGGGGGTCTATGATTCGTTCTTTTATAAGTCACGAAGAAATAACTTTTCTTTTTCCTTTTTTTTAAATCATCTACCCAAGTTCCATCTTTGGATTGTGAAGAACAGGCTGTGTTTCCGCCCTCAAAGTTGGAAGTATTGTCAAGAGTCAGAATCTGCCACCACAGGCCCTGTGCTCTCACTCTGTAGTTCATTGTGCAAAGAACAGCGACACATCTTAGTAAAATACTTTGTTAAATCACAAGCTAAAGACAATCAACATTCTAAGGAGAAAATCCTCCCTCGGTCTTTACATAGATGCCATGTATTATGCATTTTCTTTAAGGACCTACCACAAACAATCATTGATAGCAGTTGGCTTGAAATAGGAGGTAGTTTTAACTTCTTCCACTCAAGACATGGCATTTCATTTTAAAACCTATGCACAGGGCATATTATAACTATATTCTGTTTTATCTGTACTTATTACTTCCCCTGCAGACATTTGGCAAATGGAAGACTTAAAATGGCCCATCTAAGTGATGACAGATATGCTCAGGAACAGTGGTTTACAACTGAAAATGTGCAGCTTATGAATTAAAATTTGATACTGTCAAACTCCATCATAAAAGTAAAGTCAAGTTATCTCCAATTCCCTCTTAGCATATTTACTAGATGTAGTATTAAAACAAGTTGACAAGCAGCTTAAGGACTAGAAAACTAGAGAAGAAATTAACTGAAAATTAACATTCCCAAGGTGTAATTCAAAAGTGATGTCATGTGTCAGGGCCCAGCAGGACTTACTGGTGCTGTGCAGTGAAGGACTCTTCCAATTCTTTGCTCCTAGGGAAGTCAAGCAAGCAGGGGTTCTTGTCTTCACAGGGATGGGCAGCAGTGAATCCAGGAGGAAACGGATCTTCTGCTTGCGAAAACCAATGGGAAAATTCCCATTAAACTATGGGAAGCAAGTTGAAGGCTTGATAACCAGGAACATCTTCATAATTCCTGTATGTTTAGCCTTCATTTTTTACATTGTGAAAAACAAACAAAAAAAATAATAGGAGGAATTACAATACCAAATGTTTATTACTTACCTGAAGACTTATTTCTGCCTCTGCCTCCTGAATTTCAGTGAGCCAGTCTCACATCAGCTTCTCATATCACCACTTCTACAGCTGTACCTTATGCAGAAGTGTGAGCACTAAGCTGGACACCCCACTTACCCCCTTCCTGCCCCCCTTTTTGTGTGGATGTTGCAACATCTCACAGTTCTCATGGCTGGCAGAAAAAAAGTCTACAGTAAAGGCAAAAAAAATACTTATTGCGGATTAAGGCAAGAACTAATACTTGACATATGTGGGCAACCCCATTTATATTAAAATACCTATTCTTATTCCCCAGGGAAGATGCCACATTGATACCTCAGTATTGGGGAACTATTTCTTACTAAAGCTGCTGATGAGCAGCCTTTGTGCTGATGCTGTTTCACTCTCCTGGGCAGTGGAACTCACCAGAACAAGCCTAACAAGACCAAAGTCTGCACTCAAAATCATTTTATTATTTGCCCAGAAGAAGGGTTGTAAGAAAATTTGCAAACACTTCCTATGAGAAAAAAAAAAAAATCGCAATGGTATCAGTCATTATCTTTTACATAAATTTAATATCAAAAAGCATGTTCCACATGGAGTCTGTCTACAGAAGTCTGTCACTCTAATCAGAAGAAAAAAAAAAAGTCTTTGCTTGTATGAGCAGAAGTATTGACATGTGCCAACGTACTCTGTGTTCACAGCAAGAATTTAGGATCTGTGGCAGTGTGGATCTACTCTTACAGAATTAGTTGACTATATTTTTGTGTTAGTAGCACACCATCCTTCAGAGTTTAAACCCTTGATAGTCAAAAGAAGTCTTCCTGCTGGGAGTCCCATTTCAGGTTGCTGAAATGGTGAGGTGCATCGTTACATGTCGCTTACAAGCCAGGGACTTTTGCTTGGTGAGTTCCCAATATCACAATCCTTAAGCTTTAGAAAATATCATTCTGTATAGCAGTTTCAAGACATGCTTCTGATGGCTGAGAATCTAAACAAGATCACTGATGTTTTCAGAGCAGCTTAGCAGCTTTCCTGTCCTTTTCCAGATTAGCTGTTCATGTGAACAAGCTGCAGTGGCACTGACTTCCAATTCCACTGAGCAAAGTCTTGAATCTGTCATGGATCACAAATTCATTGTAAAACAAACATTTAGGGCATAGGGGAAAGTGGAGAATAACTGGCAAAAAATGATTCTGCAAAAGCTGTAGAGAATTTACCATCTGTTTTGTTTTCTATCCAGGTACTTCTGGGCTCTGAACAAGCTTTTGTGTCTTGGAAATTCACCAGTTTTATAGCCATCTGGAAAAACTCCTTGTTGCTATGGCAATACCATTCTTTCACGATGAATCCTTCTTGAAGGTAGAGGACATTGGCAAGTTTAAATGTAAATCTTTGGGTTTGGTTTTTTTTTTTGGTTGGTTGCTTTTTGGGGGGTGGTTGTTTTTTTTTGGTGGTGTGACAAATGGAAGTTACAGGAACAGGGAGAATTCCTCGCCCCCAAAACAAACGTTACTATTGCCCTCTTCGCTTGAACAACATAAAGCGTCTGTGCAATAGCATTGTTAGCCATCCACAAAATGCATCCATAATCCCCTGAAACTCATGCTATCGTGCCTTCGGTGATGTTTGTGAATGAGTTGCAATGTTCTCAATGTTGCCTTTCTGCCTGGAAGTCCGTTTTAATGAAGCAGAAAGCTGAGAGAGATCAATAATGATCTCCCCTTCCAAAGAGCCCATTAGGGCAATCTTTGTAAAGGTGATACCTAAGGAAATTAGATGCCTGTGAAAACTGGCAACATCCTTGTCAGGTTCACACAAAAGAAGGTGTCTCGTTGTTTTATAGCAAACCACAGCAGGTAGAAGCTACTTGCAGATACAGGCGAAGTAATGAAAGCTGAAGAGTGTATGAAAAGAATGGTGTAGCAAACCACACTCTCTTTTTTTTCCCCTCTTTTTTCTTTTCTCCTCCCTTCTTTTTTTCCTCCATGCACTCTCTGCTTGCATACCAACACACCTCCAGCTAAAAGTACCCCAGATCTGACTCTCAAGTTGGGCAGCATGACAGACAGACACAGTAACACTTCACCTCCTGCACCCTGCTCAGAACCTGAGGGCTACTGAAGCCGCTATCGACTATGCTTGTGTAGAGTGGTAAATAAAGTGAAGCCCCTCCTTCAACATTAACACCTAATTTATCCTTCTGCAACTCAGACATCTGCAGTGATTTACGACCAAATTCTTCCCACCCCTAAAATGCACTTAACATCACAAACAGGCTCAGGGACTACTCAAAAAAAGTACAACACAGCTCAGCATAAGCATGGCAAACCTGTCTGTTGACCTTATGAATTTCTACAGAGGGTAATACCGAATAAAATTGATTCCAAAACCAAAACATGAAAAAAAGGCAATTTAAAGATAGCATACCAATGAGCTCTATTGGTTCTCTAATAAATTGACATCAGGAGCTGAAAACAGAGTCTTTCATTACTTTTCATCTTAGAGATACAGGTGATATTTTGAAACACTTGCATGCTTTGGCTGTCGCTATTTGAAATATTTTGAAATCTTCCACTTACTGACTACATATTCGATTCCAATTTTTATTTTTGAAGCCTGAATCAACTGCAGTTCCAAAGCATCTCTACTGATGTCACTAGCATTACAGCTAAACAGCTTTACACCAGTCAATCATTTTATTGCAGCCTATTTTTCCTCTCTTAAGTTCCATACTCAGCTTACTCTGTTCTTCTCATGTTGCCATTTTTACAACCTTTTCAGGATATGAAATTTGTTTAGTGTTGCAGCCACCCACTGCCAGTGCTCTGCTCGTGCCATGTGGTACCAATAGGTAGCCTGAAAAGAGACTTTTCTGCCAGTGACTGACTGCAGGACACTTGGCAGCAGGCAGAGAGATGATGTTTAATGCAACTTGTCTGTTTTAAGTATTTCTAATGGTGAGGGGAACAAATTGTAATAGCTGGTAATCCCCTGCCTGACTGTACAGGTAGGAAACAGGGGTTCAAAGCAGCACTAAATATGCTGCAGACTTTTTATTCTAAGGGTAAATCAGTGACTGTACTTGTTAAGATTGTATTAGAATGATAAAAAGTGATTAAAATAGACTTACTGCCTTTCTAAGGCTTGAGATGCAAATACTTCTGCTTTTAAAAACATGAATTCATCTTTTCCATACAGGTTGCACACATTTACAAAGTATTATCAAAAAATGTAGAATTCCCTTCTGAAGTTTTGGTTTTGTGTTTTTTTTTTTAATCTTTAAATGTCTGCCTTGCTTTTCTGGAACAAGACAGTTGAAAATACTCTTTAGGGAAGGCTGACAAGAGAATGGACCTATAGTTGATTTCTGCCACAGGACCAGAATTTGTCACCAGAAATCTCCTATGATAGTAATGAACATTTCATTTCCCCAGGAATTTTAGTGAGGAGCTCACAGGTAACGTTTGCACACACCGTAACCCTGCGTGTCAGATCCTAACTGCACAGCTGCCCAAAACATGGCCAAAACTTGGTCGCTTCATAGGGACCGAGTCCTTTGCTTGAGATGTTCTGGGTAGCTACAGCTTCCCTGCACAAGCTGGAACTGAACAAATGCAGCACACTGCTCAAGGACTAAGGTCTCCAGCCATTACCTGCCTGGTCCCGCCATCGGCAAGGCTGCAGCTGAAGGGTGCCTGTGGCACATCAAACGTGCTCATACTATGCATCAAGAAGTCCTCATCTAAGGATTTACTTTGCTGGTATTGAAGACAATGACAAAACTTTTTTTGAATGGCAATGACTTCCGAGATGTAGGATCAAGCTTTAGACACAGTATATTTGATTCCAGACACTTTTTGTTTTGTTTTGCTTTGTTTTTTTCTTAACAGTGTATTCAGAAGAAGTGTCTACATAATCAGTGTGTCTCCAAAGGTCAAAGGTGATTGTTTTGACAGATATCTTTAACACACCTTTAAATGAATCCATTTCTTTTAGAGTTATTTGCTACATTGTTTTGTGGTTGCTACCATATGAAAAACATTTCAAAATAGTGTTCTGCTCCAGTTTATGCCAGTGGCAGGCCAAACCTTTGTTACATGGTAGAGACAACACAAGATCAGGAGGTACCATCATCTCAAAGCTCGCTTTAAATGTTTGTCCCTTTAACCCCCAATGCCCCATTTCAAGAACCAGAGCAGCATCAAAAAGAGTGAAGAGCATGGTGGAGATCCACTGCTGGCTGCACAGTGCTCAGCATCACAGGGACAGAGCTGAGGGACGCTGCAGGGACAGTGCAAGCTGAGCTTGGCTATTAAGCCCTTGTCACTACGTCACAGTTTATTGTACTCTTACTGCTCCGAATGATTGAAACCAATTAAATGATTGAAACCAGGAAAGAGACCTCTCTTCAAAGCACTACATTTGTCTGAGAAAATAGTACCGACCTTCCTGAAGTTTTATTACTCATACTTTGACTCTTATGTAAGGAACTTGTCTACATCTTTTGGGAGCATTATCTCTGACCTGCAACAGCACTTTGTGTATATCAACCCTCTAAACTTCAGATCTGACACCCACCCACTCAGATATGGACCACACATATTTATGGCTTTCTTGCCAATATCATTTGGCTTAAAGTAACATATTCCTTTAAATGCCCCACTCACAGATACAATGAAATTTGTTTCACAGCTAAGAGAGAGTTTCTTCCCTCCTGAGAAACAAGGTCAGTGATCGACCTGTTTCTCTGAACGGAACAGCAAACGCTATATGCACAAATGCTGTATTACTCTTACACAAATTACTAAGCCCCTATATTATTTTAATGACTGTGAAATACTCTGTTGCAAGTAGATGGTGGCTCTCATGGCAAATATGAACCTTAATTTTCAGTGCTATAGTGCCTCCATCCAGAATCTTTAAGTCAAGATGACTAAAGGTGCTGGTATAAGTCAAACCATATGTGATATTCAAAGAATAAGAATCTTTTCACTGACGCTTGGAAGCCAAAGTTAAACTTTCCTTTAGAAATGCTAGTTTCAGGTATTGACTTGGAAGTGCATTTCAAAATAATCACCAACACCCACTCACCCTTCTCCTTTGTTCGAAGAACTGCCACAAGATGTTTGTTTTCATTTATGGGAACTGTACTTATCACTGGACAAGCACTATACAAAGAAATAGGACGTCTCTAATGCGTTAACTTAGAGTATAAACTTCAGTCACGTCAGGGAGCTGAAGGCAGGGACTTTAAAAGCATCTCACTGCAGCTCTTTTGAGAATCCCGCACCTGCTCTGTCCTAAAGGCATCATCTAAAAAGGAATAAAACCAATGGGACTCTTCCCATTTACTTTAATGGGCTTTGGATCAGTGCCCAAACATCTCAAGTTTCAGAGATAAATATATATTTAATTCAGTCAAGTTTTCCAAAACAGCTTCTGTTGAGATCAATAGCAAACTTACCGGTCTTCTGGGGAAAGAGATGAGGCCCACGCTCACTGCTACTGCTGAAAGCTTAAGCAAAAGTAACCTGGATTTAGGCAGCTGTAATACCAAATGCAGTTTAAAATATTTAGCTTTCTTCTGCTAATAGCTGTCACTAACTACTCTTGCAACACTCTCTCATGTGAATAACCATCACTAATACATTAACTGTTCCCAAAAGCCGTTTAAAGGCTTAACGTGTATGACTACCTGGAAAACAGCATCACGCCTCCCCACCATTCGCTTTTAAAGTAGGTTTGCCTTGAAAAATAAAGACTAAAACAATGACACAGCCAAGCTTAAAATGAAAAACAATTTGATTAATGCACCAAAGCCCACAACAGGCATGTGCCAGATTTGTACTGAGAGGCTGCCATCCAGAACCGAGCAGTGCTAGCTGGGCTGCCAGGGCTGCCTTTGGTAAGAAATCAATGGAGAGAACACTGTTTTGGTTTTATGGTGATGACAAGATGATGAGAACTTACGAAATACTCACTTCTGTCCAATTTACCTGACATTTTTGCTTACCTGGCAACCACTTTTGAAGCAGAGTTCAGAGCTCTGTATTTGAAACCAGTATATTTCATAGGGGTTGTGATGATCTTGTCCTATGTGGCTCCGTGAGGAATTGCTCTGTCCTACGCCCCTTTCCTTTCTTGCTATAGAAAAAGAAATCAGAAGCAACTTCTGCAGTCCTCCTTAGTCAGCACGAGGGCTGCAATCCAGCCCAGCCTTTACCCAGGGCACGCTACACCAATGCAGAAAATATTCCTCAATCTATCACCAGCTGAACAGGAGAACATGAACAAAACAGCTTCAGCCTAAAAGCAATCTAGTCTAAAACAGAGAAATATTGTGACATTAAAAGCATTGGAAATACAAGACAGAGCATCTAGAAAGCTTTTAATCTGGATGAGTTTGAGGTAAGGCTATTGTCCCTCACGGAGGTCGTCACAAGCACGCTGCAGCTCAGTAATGTATTATCTGGTCTGTGTGTGCTGTATCTATACCAAGAGCATTATTTGTGGCCGTTTTACAAACATTCATTGTCGCTCTGCGTATTTTAAATCCGAGATTGCTCAAGCATTGAAAGAAGAGAATGCCATAAATAATGCTTTAGAAACTTCTGAGATTGACCAAAAAAGCTTTTCTGTAAATAAAGGTGACACTAGTTTAAAGTCCAATATATTGCCATCTCCTAGGACTAGAAGCAGGTGTTGTGGGAGGGCAGGATTTTTCTTTCTTCAAGAGTACAGAGATTTAATTTCAAGCCCCGAGGACAGAAATAAACAAGCCTAAGTCACTGGTACAACAGAGCTGTTGTCTGTTTGCACCTCAGACCTGCATAGCTCTGATCTGGGGCAGATGTGCAACAATTGCTTTCCATTTCTGGGAGGTAAGAAAGGGCATCGCTACAGCAGATCAATTTTTAAAAATTGGCCTCTGCTTGAAACTCCTCAGGTTTGAAATTAAGTTTAACTGATATGAAGAAGAAAATGCTTTGTGTGACCATCAGGCAGTCAAAAGGGAAAGTACCCTCTGCTCCTGCTGTGCTGGCAGATACATCTTTCTGTCACCCTTCATAATAATCATCTCTCTGCCTTTTCACACCCTCTGACCATTCAGCGGTCAGCCAAAGCCCATCGACTGCTACCCTGCAGTTGAGAGCCTCCTGTTGATCTTTGCCATGCCCTTTACAAACCTACCAATATACTCAGGTGTGAGAACTGCTGGTTTTATTCCACTAAACCATTTGATTATTTTAATAATCTAACTTAGAGTTTCTCAGAGCAAGGGTAATTTTTCACCACTTATAAGGCATCAAGCATCTAGTATGCATGTAATTGAGGTCCTAAAGTCATTAAGCAATAATACTACAGAGTTGTAAAAATTATCAGAGAAAACACAGACAGAAGATATGAGATACAGTTCTGGAAAAAAACAAAAACAAAACAAAACAAAACAACACCACCAAACCAACCAACCAACAACTAAACATTCTATTCTTCAGGTTATTTGCTTAATTAATTCTCCTCAGCTTGCTTTACTTTGTCAGGTTGTCCACTTATATCCATGTCCTAAAATAGTTTGGAATTGATGAACACATATTTGGTATTACCCATTATTGTGTAACTATGCAACTATGTTTTTGTAGAAGGGGATTTTATTTACTTTAAAATTTACATGATACTGGAAGGAAACAAGTTTTGACCTTGTAAACAACTATGCACTTGAGATTTATTTTTTTTTAAAGCATATGTAATACCTGAGTAGTCCTATTGAAACTAACGTCTCATCTTTGCAGGATTTGGTCTGGAAAATTACACATGCAAATTATTCCACAACAGGATATTTTGCAGATTGACTTAAACTTGAGTATCAGCCAAAATACTAATATTATTTCAGTAAGATATGTAAATTGGTTTGAATAAAGTCCATTTAATAGCGAGAAAGCTTTTTCTGGTAGAAATGCTAAGACAAACACTCAACCCTACACTGCAGAGAGCAGTATTTCCTGAGCAGGAGTTGTACCTGAGACTGGAAACCAGCTCATTGTTTTCTTCCTATAATCTGACCTTGCACCTTAATGAATAGCAAAGCTCACAGCAGAGGAAGAATTAAGGCTTGACTTTTTAGAAAAAGTACCTCTTAAAACACTTCTGTCAGTTTAAGCAAGCACTTGAATAGTCAATTACTCTCCCCAAATTTATCTAGAACAGGTAGTAAGCTGGAAAAATTTAGGAAATTTGGTTGTCTACAGAGATATCTTGCACTTCAGCTTCAAAAAGGAGAAAGAATAAAACAGTGTCAGAATATTGAAGTTTTTTTTCATATCCCAACAAAGATGAGGTTTTTTCCCTATTTTTCAGTCCAAGGGAAAAAGAGCCATGATTGCTATGATTAATGTTTCAACACCCCCTGATCCAATCAAGCATCCAGCTCAGCTGGTAATTGTCATTTACATGTGGCCTCACAGATACAAAGGGATGTCTGGTAGAAGTGTGAGATCAAGTTCAGGCTCAGCACTTATTTAATCTGAATTAATGAATATCTAACCTTGGGGACAGCACATGCTTAGGAAGAAAATCCCTGCAAACATCAGATTGTTCTCTGGCCTCACACTTGCATTTCTCCTTTTAGGGTTAGAACAGCAAACCCTTACAGAATATCTTAAATCTGGAAGTGGGTAAATAACTGACAAATAACTTCACTGGTTGGTTTAAATTGGATCAGGATTTGATCACTATCAGTTTGAAAACAGTTCAAGAACATCGGAATACCTGGAAACTTCAGCTGGACTTCAGTCAGGGAAATGATTCAAAACAGATTAAAACCTCACTGCTTTCCATTACTTTGATAAAAAGCACAGGACAAGGTGGAGAGATGGAATGCTGGGTAAGACCCAAAAGCTGCATGTGGACAAGATCCCAAGTAAAGGCTGAAAATGTTGCCTCTAAGAAGAAAGAGAGTGCATTGCAAAAAACTAATAGAACATACCAAAGGCAGTTTCACTCTGTCTGTGGCGCTCTTTATAAACACCTTTGCAAAGAGGTTTATTTTTCCTCCAGCTTTGCTTGCTTCTTATTTCCTTTTTATCTTGCCTTCACTGCACACCCGCTCACAGAGTTGCCTTGCTTTTTGTTCACGATCATGAATGTCATTTGGGAACAGGCTCTTCTCATCACATACTGCATTCAAGGCTACAAGGTGGGAGTGAATTCCACCTCAGAATCAGTTACATATTTGGTGAGGTACACTGTGAAAATCAGGCTGCTGGAAAAAATAAAAGAGGCAGACCTTAAGCACTCCGCAGAGAACACCTCTGAATTTTTCATTTCCAGTTCTGCTGACAAGTTTAGCTTCTCGGTCATTTTTCTCCAAGTGAAGGAACCGAGGCATGTTCAGTCCTGAGGACCGTGCTGTGTCCATCCCTCCCTTTCACCTTCTGAGTTCATTAGCCAGGTCTAACAAACCTGATGGAAGAGGGAAGATCTCTGAGAACATAATTCCTATGAAATAGGAAAATAGCTGGACTGGCTGGAGGACAAAAAGCCTCTCTCATGAAGAAGTACAGCGAGGTAACTTCAGTGCCTATAAAAGAGCACAAGAGGACAGCCCTTCTTTGGGGATGCCCCTGTTCCTGGGAAAACCTCAGTCAGAGCCAGCACCTTGTTGGGCACTGAAGTCAAACCCAGCCAGTCTCAAGGGAGAAATCGCTGGGAATGTGCCTTCACTGGTGCTTTTGTAACTGCTTATGATATTTGATTTCTTTCCCACTTAAATCTCTGTATTAAAAATTAGCTGTAAATCCTGAAATGACCAAAGGGAGAGGTCTTCATCCCTGTACGTGATGCCCATACCAAAGCCTTTCCAGTGTCAATGAGAACTTCTCTTTTTACTAAAATTTTCACAGTGCAGTTAATCCCCTACTTGACTCGAGAAGACTAGATGGGCTTTTTTTTTCCCCCTCCAAAACTTTATTCTTTTAATTTATTATAACTTCTGTTCTGCCACTAAGGACTCAAAACAAAACAAACCCAAAACAAACAAACAAAGGCAAATTACCCTCTATTGAAATAAGAGCGTTAAAACTCTTCACTGAACACCTGCATGACCGAGCTCATTTACCCTGCAACCATTTATTTACATATAGACAGCAGACTGATCTTCAGGGATTCCTCCAGTCCCAGATTAAGGACAAGTTTCTTTCTTCTCATGTGCAAACAGCCCTCCCACTAAAGTCAGACTAGTTCATGAATAAGAATTAAATGATATTCACTGAGCTGTTACTATGACACCTGATAGTATCTCATTTGAGCAGGGTAGGCTGGAAGCCTGTACAATTTTCTCTGGGAAAGAGGCCTGAGGAATTAACTTGTTAAGAATTTCATTCACTCTTATATTGTTAACAAGATGATGAGCGTTAGCTCATCAGAACATGGATGAGCTGCAGAGATCAAAATTGCTGCAACCATTTAAGCTGAAATTTCACTTGCGTTTAACAAGCCATGAATCCAGTAGGCAAAGACTGAATTTTATTCCCAAGTGATTGTTAACAGTGTAGAGACCATTAAAATAATAAAATCAAAGGTAAAAAATACTGTGCCGTGCTCATTACTGGAGAGGCAGGGAAGGATACCCTTTGTGCAGAGAGGAAACCAAGCAGCAAAAAATTCAAGACAAGTTTTTGCCCAAACTGCGGAATCTCACCTTGCAGCTATAAGAAGAGGTACTTAGCTCTTGATAAAGCTACAGGAGTTTATCTGTTTCAATAAGCTTAGGATGAAACTTGCAGTGATTTAAAGGATTAGAAATTTGGAGATATAAGCTGCATTTCTGGCTTCAGTTAATTAAAAGGTATGTTAAAAAATAATTAACCCAAACCCAAACCTTATTCATACATTACCAGGGCTTAATATACTTCATTTCAGATAAAAGAAAGCAATTTAAAGACATTTAAAATATGAACAGTTTTGACTATGAATTGTTAAAGTTAACTGCAGAAAGAATCTGATACCAGTGTAGTGACACCCTGATCCAAAAGGCATCAGAGTGCTGCTCTTGGCTTTAATAAGAGATGTTTCAAAGCCTCTATCCTGGTTTGAGTGAGAACAGAACTAATTCTGTTCAGTGATTTTTCATCTCGGTTCTAACTCCCTGCACTGCCTGCAGTCAGCAGCCTGTTTCTGCAGACAGTGTCTGCTGCTGGCAGTGACAACACCCCGTGGTTAGAGGTCCTCCCAAGGGTTGCTGTGCAGACCAAGGCCACTGCTGGACCTTGTGCACCACATTGGGGGTGCAGAAAATGAAAGGCTGCACCTGCAGGGAGGAGGGGACAGGGCAGGTGACCCCCAACTGACCAGCGAGGGATTCCATCCCCTGTACGTCATGTTCGGTATAAAGTAGAGGGATCACCAGGGTCTCTCCCCTCTCTTTGCCCATGTGGCCCGCTTTGCCAGCTTAGCCCACCTTTGGCTCGGGTCCTCTTCCACTTTCTTCCTCAGAGCATCTGAGGAGAACTCCATCCACTTTACCTTCTGTGTGTTCCCAAATTGGATACCAGAATCCAGCTCCAGAACACAGCTTCCATCTGGTGCTGCGCCCAGTCTGGGACTCTCCTGGTGTCTGCTCCACAGCACCAGTGGTGATGGTGACATAATTGCCATCGGGGGTTGAGTTTGGTACTGGTTTTATATATATTTGTATAGATTCAAGTTGTTATTTTAATTTTCATTAAAGCTGTTGTAGTTCCCTTTTCTAATGGCTCAGTCTCTCTCCCTTAATCCCTTTCTCTTCCCCTTTGGGGAGGGAGGGAGATTAACAGAGTGTATCTGTTATAGGTCTAAAGGGCCACCCTGAGCCTAAATCGTGACAGCCTCAAACAACACATCAGTTCACAGTGCCTGTGTCTACAGCAGAGTTGTTGCTGGAAAATTCTCAATAATCAGTGTGCTTAAGGCAGGACTGCATCCACAATACATTAAAAATACTCCGTGGCACAAACTGGACCAACATGACAGAGATTTCTATTAACAATTCAGCTGTTTCCCCTCTCCATAGTGATCACTGAGAACCCAAGTACACTTAGAAATAAAATACAGATTGAGTAACATCTGTGCTTATTCAGGTTGGTAATGGTGATATTCACACTTAGTGAATACATTTCATTTTATAATTGCCCTTCCCCCACTATTTTTATGGCGTTATCACTCATTTCTCTCTCATTTTGAGCAACTCGACGTATGTGGAAGTGCAAGACTTGCTCTTCTTTTGCTTGATGAGGATGAATTTTGGATAGTTAACAGCAAAATAGTGGGAAACTTCTGAAATGCTGGAATCTCCTGTATTAAAGCACAGTATTTTACACCTTGTCTTTCACAGGAAAAGGCAGAGTGAGGCAGGGAGAGACATGAAGTGAGAGAGACACCGCTAATGAAATCCTTACTAAGAAGTAACATCCAGTCAGATGAAAACAGGTACCCGATTAAAAAAATTAAAGCCCAAATGACAATTAATTCAGCTTCAAAGTATTTAATGTAGAGATTGCACATTGGGCTTTGCTGAATCAGCGGCCAAGTGTCTCACACAATCAGGTTCTTTAACCTCATTTCTCTCTGTGAGCTTCCCTATTAACCTTTGCAATCCATCTCACCGAAAGCTGATAGTGGCTCACAGAAGAGCACCCAATCCTGACCTTCAAATAGCTCATATTTATCTACAAATCGTGATCAACTGAATGCTGTAGCGCGTGATTGTGCCATATGTCCTCGATACCATAGTCAGTTTGTTAGCTATGGTGTTTTGAGAGGAGGTTTGCTAAGGAACAAGGAGAAACTGCAAAGCAAATTGCAAAGCCATCAGAAAGTCTCATCAAGGATGTAAATTCACTAATGAATGCACAAGACAACTTCTTTAATGAATCAAATTAAGCAGTTATCCAAAGCTTGTCAAGAGTCAGCTTGACATGAACAGTGGAAAGGTGTTCTCTGAACCAAGATAACACCTAGATAGCACATACCTATTTTAATGAGACTGATACCGCTGACATTTTATGGGGACTTAATTTGCTTGTTTTGCAGGAACAGGTAAAGCAGAATGTTGTGTCTCAAGGTGCCTGGTGAAGAAAGGCTACAGAAGTAATTGAGTTTCTCCAGCCTCCTTTTTAGTACTGTGTTTACTTTCAAAACATTTCCAACTTTGTTCTGTTTTATCAAAAAAATTCTCTTTAATGAGCAATTAAGCCATCACCAACCAGTGACACATTCAGCGGTGGGCAAAGAAATGAGGAGTTGCCTGATGCTGCTGGGTTTTGACTGTAGCTACGCTAGGGAGAAAATTATTTCTCAAGTTAGCTGAATCAGCCTCTTGCTCAGCTTTCATTCTCCCATCTTCTATCATTTGACAGTTGAATGAAGCTTATGTTTTCCAAATGGACTGAAGGAAGTCTCTCATCTTATTAAACATCATACATCATAGCCGGGCAGAAGTCATCTGGTGCAATAACCAAATATTTCCTTTTGTACTCTTGGATGTGTTTTTCAGAAATCTGCTCACAAATTAAAATCCTTTTTCTTCAGTCAAACACATTCTCAGAAGTATTTCAGGCTAATTTTTTTCAGTTAATCTGAAAAGCCTGATCCAGTTGCCTGCCGAAAGAAGTTCTGATCTTGCCAAGCAAATTCAGTGGGTTATGGAACATGCCCTTACAAAGTAAGAAGTTGTTGAGATAGGATTATACGTCTTACAACTTACTTGAAGCCTCAAATCAGCTGCTAAGCAATAAATCTTGGAGTTCTCTATTACCTTAATCTCATTTTAGCACAGATGGTAAAAGCTAGTGACCTTTATTTTTTTCCTTTCTGTGCTGAGAGATGGAGTAATGAGAATATAATGAAGGTCTACTTATTTTCCAACAGGCTAGGAAGGCTCCGGATTTCATAGCACCCCTCCTCTGTCTGTTCCCTAAAGTACTTCTCAGGGAGAAGAACAAAGTCAGACTTGTTTGTGCCATTAGTCTCCTTGAGGGCTCCAATATTCAGTGACCTACAGGCACCTTAAAACTCCAGGTCTACTGAAAAACTGAATGCAATTGTGATTCTATGGCAAGTTAACTTTTCTCATGTAATCTTCATAATACTACTCTACCAAGCAGACAGTATAATTACAGTCAAGAGGTATCCAAGACCTCTAAACAAATGTTCAGGGATAAAAAACGTGATTAATTTTTGCTCCTTAATATACAGTCAATTCTTTACTATCTTTCAGGGGAAAGAGAAAGTTACCTTTCTTTCTTAAAACCAGCTTCCACTTCAGATAAAAAGCCAAAACTGTGCCTGTTCTAGATGGGCTCCTTCTCGAATGAGATGCACGTAGCTAGTGCAGTAATTAGATAACTAATAGTGCTAATTACTACTTTGTTTTGTGAAAACAAGCCCATACCAAGAAAAATTCAGGTGCTACATTTCATTTTAGATGTAATTTGAAACAATGGCACTAGGAGAGTCAGGGGGGAATTAGTTTGGGTCCCTACCAAAAGCAAAGATGTCTGTGAAATAAAGTGTAAAATTGTCAGCTGAAATCAATCTGTACCTGCCCACAAGTCCCATCACTCACGGCCTCCCCAAACACAGCAAACTGAACGCAGGCATCTCCCTCAAGGTCAGGCTCGCAGGAGGACTCTGTACGTATTGATCCAGGGAGCAGCTACCCACCCTTTGCTCGCCAGCATCTACACTGGGATGCTGCACGTGCTGTCGCCTTCATTCTTCTTATTGGCTACAGAACTGCGAGATTCTTCTGTATTTGAAAAGCATTTGGGGGGAAGGGATATTTTTTTATATATACATACATTTTATATAGTTATTTAAAATAGCTATATATGTTTGTAAATATGGCACGAAGCAGATCTTTAGGGAAGAACATGGAATAAAAGTTTTATTGCTTGACAACTACTTAGTAAGCTTTAAGCAGCAACAAGAACAGTTAAGTAGTGCTCTGCTTTTAGATAGATACCTTTTATAACACAGCTGAAGAGCGAGGTTTGAAACCATAACTATCCTTCAGTGGGAAGGCTTTTATTCTGTTGTTTTATCCACTCTGAAAAGACAAATTAAAAAACAGCCCCAGAATATTCTGTGTTTAGATACACACTTAACGAGGGAAATTATGTCAAAATAGCTGTTTACTGCTTCACTGCTTCACGTTGTTTTGGCATTTAAAAGTTTCTCTCCTCTGTGAATTTTTTCCACAGAAAAGTGAAATACTTTTTGGCTAATGTATGAACAGAACATCCAGAGGTTAGCATGTACTCCATCCTTTCTTTGAGATCCCCCCCTTTCAGAAACAGACACAGTAGGATGAAGCGATGGGAGATACAAATCTGTTTGCCAGTCTCTGCAGCTTCTGTTTCAGCGAGTGTAAGCGACAGAACTTTTAGCAATTTATGGTCAGATCTAAACCCCTTGAAATCCAAGAGAAAGTTTCTTCACAATTTTGGAGGGCTTCAGATCAGGTAAACAGCCACTTGCAAATCGCATGTGAAATGACCTACTCGTGCAAATACAAACCTGATGTTTAGCAAGTGAGCCAGAAACTCAACTTACATAATAAGGCTCCTAATCATCTTTTCTAAATGAAATTTTAATTACATAAAAATTAGTAACTCGTCTAGAGGTTTATACATTACCATAAATGTCTCCAAAAAAGAATGCAGTCTAAGAAATGCCTCACGTCACTGCCGACTTGGAAACTAGGACATGTTGATGTGATCCCAAAGCAGTTTTTACTAAAAGCACTATTTCTGAGGAATCTGGCTCTAACAAAAGACAGAATCCCTCATGAGGCCACTTTCTAGTAAAATATTTACAAGAACACCCAAAAGCCAGTTTCTTTTTCATGTGCTTATAAAAATGTACCAAAAATGGAACAACTTGATCTATTTATCTCTAGGCATTTCTAAAACTCAGAGAAAAAACAACAAAAAACCAAAAACAACTCTGCCATCCCCTCCCCAGAGCCATCTGCCAAGGCACCCATTGGGATGGAAGGTAAAAGAGGGGGGTGGCACCTCTCCATGCTGGTTACCAGTCGGGAAGAGGCAAAAAATGGCAATGCCTCAGCAAAATGCCTAACTCACAAAATGGTACTACTGTAGCAGTTTGCTATTTCCCTGTCAGAATAATAAAAACTATGGTGTTAGGCCCAGTTCAGGACCGATTTCTAACTGAGAGAAGTCGAGGGGGAATGCTCTGAAATAAAATTCTGGATGTAAAGTATATTAAAAATGGTTTTCACTCAGTGTTCTTTTTATCTGCTGCTCACTCTAACAAATACTTTACTCCATAAAGAAATAACCTCACATGTAACAAAATTACCTTCGATTTTAATTCATTTTGGTGATTCAGATGGTATTGCTAAGATTAAATTCATGAACATTACCTAAAAAGTATTTTCATACTGTAAGTGTTTTGAGATCTTAAGTTCTGACAAATGTAATGCAAGGAAGTACTTTTAGTACAATTGCATTTTACTCTGTTTTTCTTTTGTATAGCCTGTGCTACAGAAGGTTACTGAAGAATGAAATGCTTAAAAACATACCAAAGATAATACATCATAGTGTCAGCAGGACTAAATACTATCTTTCATAATAGCATCTAACAAACCACACATCACCTCGGAGAAAAGACAGACCATAAATGTAATAATAAAGCCATGTACACTATGCTAGCAAACAGGCATCATGAGGTACCATCCCCTTCCGTTTGAAGGAGACACTTTCTAGCAAATAAACCAAGATTCACTGAGCACATCTAGGCAATGCCAGGACATTCCATTTGCTCTTTGCCTACCGCATCAATCCTTATTCCTAACTGGAGGATGGGGAAAGCCAAGCGTGAAAAACTTAGAAAGCACATGAATTTACTTAAAAATAAAATTTCTGTTACCTTAGCAAACAAAAGGTTCCAACTGGAGACAATTTCAATGTTTTATTTTAACATAAAATCTTGAAGTCTTCCAACAATCTTAAAAAAAAATTGGGTCTGAAACATCCTATTTTTTTTTGGCTTTTTATACAATTTTGACATAATAGCTCAAAGCCTACCACTACATAAACCCACCTCCTAGAATTTACTTACAAGTAAATTACTGCTTCTCCTCCACAGCCAAATTAGGAGATTCCTATTCAAGAAAAGGAGTTGCTTTTCATCAGCCTTTTTTCTTGTACTTTTTTTTTTACAACATCCTTCCTGTGAAAGGCAAGATTTTCAGTTTGCTGGTTTTCTTCCTAGAAGTATGGAGCAAAGAGTTGCTTGAAGCTTGAATAATTTCTTGTAGCCTTCAAATAGAATAGGCAGGCTCTCCTATATATAAATATATCAGTTGTCATCCTTTTCCTGGAAGAAAAAAGAGACAAAGAAAGCAAGCACATATCTCCCTTGAGACATCTGTAGAGCTACAGTATTTATTTCTGCCATGGCAGCTCTTAAAAGTGTTGTTTTTAACAGTCAGAATAACTACTGTACCACAGCTACTTTTTATTTGTATTTCTACCCAAGTACTGCCTAAAGAGAGAGAAGTTGTTCCTGAGATATTCCAGCCCTCCACAGAAAGAGCTGGAACAGCTGAACAGAAAGAGACCTTGAGCCTTGCTCCAGCAACACGTGAAGGGATGTGAAAGTCACTGGCAATGAGATCACCCATTAAGAAACTGGGATGCATTTTTGTTATTAAAAGAAATATACTGATGGATGCAAGTGCTCCCCTTGTCACTAAGAGCAGCACTGCAGAGAGAATGCATCATCTCTCTTCACACAGGTCTCCGAAGGGGTGACACAACCAGCATGCCTGGGACATTCTGGGCAGGAATTGGGGCTGGGTACCTTCTCACTGCGACCAGGCAGCAGTCCTGGTCAGAAAAGAAAATACCCAGGTACCTGAATACAGACAGCAGGAGTCAAAGTTTCCTGAGGACCATTGCTTACTGCTTGTGATACTGGCCCTGGAGAATTCATAAGGAAAAGTCTCCTTCTGCTAATCCCTTTTTGTGGTGGGTGGGAGAAGTAGTTTTTCTTTAGCTGCCTGGTTGAATCATAGAATGGTTTGGGTTGGAAGAGACCTTAAAGCTCATCTAGTTCCAGACCACCTGCCATGGGCTGGGACACCTCCCACTAGACCAGGCTGCTCAAAGCCCCATCCAACCTCGTCTTGAACACATCTAGGGATGGAGCATCCACAGCTTCCCTGGGCAACTTGTGCCAGTGTCTCACCACACCCACAGTAAAGATTTGAACATTCACTAGAGTCGGTTAAAGGGCTCCTGTGGGCTTCTCTCAATAGCTTAGACCCGAAGTTCAAAGCTTTGCTCTATTTTTCCCTTTGCTAATAAATTAATAAGTAAAACCACAAGTGAAACCCAATTCCTTTGCACTTGTCCTATCAAATTAGAAAACAAAATACAAAGTGGACTGATTTCCTTGCACACTACCTATATATCCCACACTTTTACTTGCCTGACCTATTAGGAGGAGATACTGACTGGCTTTAGTAGCCATGCTAATGGATGCAGCTCCATCGTGAGCATCGCTCCCTGCCATCGGCTGCCTCCCCAGTGTATTGCAAAGCTTCCATGGGAAACAAAGTTTGCTCCACACTCCTCCTAAAACACAAGTGTGGCCAAGTCATCAGGCTAAGCAATTCTTCATTGAAGCAGCCTCTGCTGTGCATGAACTTACTGCTCCAGTCTCTTTTAAAATATCAGATGGGACCAATTTGCTAATACATTTCATCCCCATGAAAGTCAAAGTGCAAGTTGGGTTCTAGAAGTATTCATTTCCCATAGCAATGCGAAATGTGAAAAGAGTTATAGCGCCAAAAAAAATAAATATTCTTTCAGAAATTCAGCCTTTATTTTCTATTCATGAATCCTGTGATGCAAAGTCAATCTCTGTGTAAACAGTTTTCTGTATAGGATTGAAAGTAACTGGTGCAACTGCATATAGATTGGGGGGGAATCAATAGCCTTATGAACAGATGTCAAATCATTTTGTGGACATCTGAAGCAGATTCATTTGTAAAAACAGAGAATATATTTCACATTCTCGAGACAGAAAACAGATGAAGGTACCAGTGCAGAGTCAAAATATCCTGTGACGACACTGCTTTAGAGTAACTTCATGGGCTATAAATCTGTACATATTATGATTCCATGTTTGTTGCCAGACTGGGTTTAGACTATTTAAAATCCCTGTCATTATCAGTTATGGTCAAATCATTTCACATAAAAAGTGAAATGGATCCATAACAAGACTTAATGTTTTGTTGTTTGAAAGACTATTCCAACATGCAATTAAAAATGCCAAGGTCTTTAATTGAACTTTTTTTTTTTTTTAGGAAGAGAAAATTAAAGACTGTTACACACTTAATAAATCAGAGCCATTATTAACCTCCCTCCTTTTCCCTAAAACTCATTTTAGTCATTATAGACAAATTGAGCCAAGCAAGTGCACAGAAAATACTTTAACGCCTGTCAATGAAATATTCTTTGTGCTGCCTAGAAAAAGTCTTGTAATAGTTGGCTGAAATGGGTGGCAGTCATTAAAATCACCTTCTAGAAGTCCTTCTTCAAGCACAAGCACGCTGCTGTTTTATTTACAGCATAACTACAAGAGATATTCCCGGCTTTTATCAAGGAGCTTGTGTTTGTAAATAGGCATTTACAAAAACTCACAGCTAATTCCCCCATTTTTGTACTCAACTGCTTTATGAATCCCAATCTCTTTTGAAGAGAATTTGCACATTCGTACAATTTTATTATAACGAGCTAAATCCTGCCATCCTTCAGCATGATAAAAAGAATCATATCCCGGAGATTAATCACTGAATTTCACTAGAACTATTCATTGACTAATGATCAAACTCAACAAACAAGGCAGCAGATGGTGGCCATATGAGATTTCTAGTGCCTTCTTTAATGAGCACAAAACACAGTCTCTACCTCATTTGCACATCCCAGCCACCACATCAGTGAGTTGTCTACACACAAGCAGCTGTCTGAACTGAAAAAGCCTTGCCTAATTACAGGGCCAGATCCTCAGCTAACGTAAACTGGCCCTGCTCCTTTTAGATCAGCAGAGATGGAGAACTTGTACCACCTAAAATGTTGGGTTCATGGCTTCTGGAGAGGGTCAGTGGGATCACAAGATCAGCAGGAGGCATCTTCTGCAGGGAGCCCCTGGTCTGCAGCACCCAGCTCCCCAGCAACATTGGCAACAACTCTACACCAGCTTACTCAGGATACCAGCAGCAGGCTGGAGAACAGACACCTAAAAGCTCAACAAGATTATTGTTCCTTTGACGTACTGGTGACATTCACAGTGTTGTAAGCCTTCCTCATCTGAAATATTTAGCTCCTGAGAAGCAGTCAAACAGATATGCACCCTGGCTGGCATATACATGCAGTAGATCACTTATTTATTTCTTACAGCCCTCCTGGGTGCTGTATGTGCAGAGACAACTGCATTCCCAGAAATGGGCATAAATATCTGTATGTATTTTCCCATCATAGTGATGGGGGAGTTGGGGAGAGGGAGCCAGAATAGAGAAAATGTCTTGACAAATGCTCTCAGTACACTTCCTCCAGCAGAGTACTCCACATTTTCCTGTCTACTGTGCTACAGTTTAGAGTGGCCCATAATTACGGATTTCCAACTGGCATGATGATCATTATATATTAGGTGTTAGTCTGTAAAGACTGTCAAACCAATGAAATTTTCAGGTTTTGAGTAGCCTCCAGGGTAGGGCTCTGCAAGACTTGGTTTCAGGAGCAGTTAGTGTTATTTATAGTATAGAACTAAACAAGGCAGAAATTAAGGGAATGCTTCTTGCTGAAGGTAATGATATGAAAATGCTGATGTAGGTCTGAGACAGTAGACAGGGGCAATAGCCTTGAGAATACATTGAAAGTGTGGAGGTGAACAGAGTGAGCACCACCTCAAGGCTCCTTTTTGTCACACTGACAGGGCAAAGTCATAAATAATCCCCCCAGCCTATGCTCAATTATCAGTAATTTAGTAGTACCCAGGATATTATCTGCATGGGAAAATATAGCATGTCACCTCCAGTTCTCTGCAAAATCACTTGGAAAAGTTGCTTTTTCACCCAATTTCGACTGCAGAGGCTTTGGAGGAATGAAGACTAGTTTAAGGAGAGTATTTCCCATCCTGCTATTCCAAACAACTTTTCCACCGTAGCTCCCTGGGTGGAACAACACTAACTTTAAATGAATCAGCCAATCCTGAGCCAAATGGACAGAAAATAAGAATAATCATTCTTACCAAACCTAATGTCTACATGTGCCATATGAAAGTTCACCTTATAAAGGCTAACAGAACTTGCATTCCTATATGGGTGCAATGCTGGTCACTGGGGGGAGCTAAACAAAAAACCCTGCAAAAATTGCTTTTTATAAAGATCAGACCATTACAATATTGGTAAAAGTTTTCTAAGGAAGTGAAAGACAGGTCTTAAGGTTTCTGCTGTTCTCTACCTCACTAGCAAGTCCCCCTCAGCCCCTGCCCCTGGAAGTGAAAGGGTTTTGTTAGAGCTGCTTCTCTCGGAGCGAGAGCAGCATGTCTCATCTAAGGGTAATGCAGAGCGGTGGCCTGAATGTGAGGCTTTGCATTACAACGTTTACCTTTGGGACCATCTCAGAAATGCTCAGTGCTGGCTGCCTGTAGAGTGTGAACTCGTTTCCTGCCTGCATGGAGTCCTTCAGTCTTTGAGACAGGAGGATGGAAGAGATGGGGAGGAGAGAAGTGTTTCTCACTGCCCCGATCAGGTCAGTAATAAGGTACATTCCCAAGGGCTTTCAGCCCTCCCTCCTTCAAGTCAAGACACGAGCTTTGGCTCGTGTCTTCTTTCAGTGCCTGTGTAATTGCCAGTTCTATTAGCAAAAATTGAACTTGCAATCTTCAGTATCAAAAAGCATCTAAATTAAAGGCTGAAATGCTTTACCTGCTATCTCTGCTACAATGAGCCACTAAGGAACACACGCCAGCTAAGCCAGTGAGTTATTTAAACAGTAATTTAAACATACTGATTCAAAATGAAATCAATGAGGAGTAAAGATTACATAGAGCACTACCTCTGAAGCCTTTTTAAAACTTTTTGCGTGTGCATTGTGCTTTACACAATATTTGCTACACAGAAAATGGTGCTTTGGTGCCTGTAGGATGATCTGAACCCAACAGTCCTTTCAGTCACTGTAAATCACGTACATCCCTACGCGCCTTTGGGGAAAGAAAAATAAAAAGCTTATATTTGGAAAAAAACCCACTTGTCCTTTGTACACAAACTTGATATAAACATACATTTGTCCTTGACTCTCAAAATGATCTGATTTGGTCACGTCTGGCGAGTACCACAGCTTGGCCACCAGCCAGTGCCTCGGTCCTCCCGCGCAGCAGTAGAGCCAGCCTCGTGCGATAACAAGGGCACGTTCCCAGCTGATCTATTAGGCAATAAACATTCTGCTATCTGTAAGCAGAGTACGCGGCAGTAAAATGCAGCACAGAGGGTACAAAACTGATACCAACCCCCCTTTCCCTTCTTCAGCATGCACAGAAAATTGCTTCACATTATTCAGGTGGAAAGCTGCAATTACCCTCATAAAAGATGCACAAATAAAGCGGTCACAAACAAATTAATCTATTCACACCTTACTACTACAGAGAAGTGTTTTATCAGTATTGTCTTAAACATGATTATTATTTCTAATAGGTTGAACTGAATTTTGAACTAAGCTGCCATAAAAATGCTGGCTGCTGACAAATCAAAGGAGAAAACAGTAACCGCTGCAAATACTGTACCAGCATTGAACACTGCACCGGTTTCCAGCAGTACCAGCCTTACAGGATGTATGTGATGTTATTAATATCGTAGCTACAGTGACCCAAGAAGATATATCACCATGTGAGTATCTCATAAGGTCTGTTGCCAACGAAGTACAATGACATCCTGACCTCAAATGATTATCAAATCTACAGCATGGGTGTGTAGATCCTAACACCTGAAGAAGTGGCATTGGTGCATGTCCAGTGATCAGTGCTTAGGAAGCCATTGCTGCTTACACAGAATTGTACGAAAGCCAGGGAAACGTCAGTTAAGCATTTCAGTGATAAAATTCTTCCCATTTCTGTTTATCTATTGATTGAAAAAAAGACAAACTGAACCAGATAGCAAAATTTATATCTCCCCAAGGGATCATAATAGCAAGATTATACAGGGTACAGGCTAAGCTACAATCAGGGTAAACAGATATGTCTTTATACCTATGGTAATTTAATAAGACTTTGGCAGATGGAAATAAGAGGTAGAAATAATAAGTAACAATCTTTTCTTTAATTTTACCATTTGTTTTTAAGAAGGAGAAAAGGCAAGTCTGTCAAGTGAACCAAGATGAAAAATTATAGGCTCGATAGTGTGGTAGGAAGAAAAGTTGACTGATCTTTACCAAAATAGACACATTTCATGCCTGTCTAATGTGCAGATTGCAAACAGAATTTAGTCTGCCTGCAGCAAGATTTTGCATAGCACAGCGATGTTTTATTGTCTATAGATTAACATCGACATTCTACTCATCACGCCAAATAAAACCTAATTTTATTTAAAAGAATCAAAGTCATCCATCTACAATTGGAAAAACCAGCAGCTCATTGAAAGCACATCACAGAAAATAAAACAAACCCCATCACTTAATTAAAGCCTTAAGTGCCTATGTGAGAACACAGGCGAGTTGTTCTCAAGCAGAAGCCACCTAGGACATTGGCCTTGTAGTACACCAGAAAAGCCCAGGAGGACTGACTAGCTCCAGAAAGCTTGGGCAGAAACTGAGTACTCAAATGGTTCCACAAGGTGTGCTGACATAACTGGGATTCACTGCACCCTGGTGTTAGTTATCTGTACTTTGACTGTAGCTAAACCAGTTTCCTTGTCTCCTGCTATGGTCAATGATGCTTTAGAGAGTTCATCCCCCCACATAAGCAAGCTAAGAATGTATTCGGTCTGTGCTGGTTAGAGACAAAACTTACATTTGCTGGAGACAAAAAGAAAAAGCAATCAAGAAAAGCATTTAGATGACAGAGTTTAGGCAAGGTGAAGTTTAGACCCACGTGTCAATTGAAACCAATGTCATAATGAATATTATTCTCAGTTCATTGCAAACAGCATGGATCCAGAGGTTCAAAGGGAGCTTTGGCCACTTCTGAACCGTGATTACTTTTCAGGCGTGTGTGAGCAACAGTATGTTCCCACGTTGCATCTGGGAGTTACTACATAAAATCAGCGACTACTATAAATACACAGCTCAAAACATAGATGTAGTGCACACCCTTGGTACTAAAAGGCATTTTTCTCCATTTCCAGTGTATTGTTAATAAATGGTATTGAGCATGCTTTTGGCCATAACTGGGTATTTCCTTGCTGAATTTATAGCCTAAAAGGCACCAGAAGGTATGTTTTCAAAGTTTCAAAGGAGAAGCAATTTATCCCTTTTCGGTCCTCATCTCACAGCGAGCAACTGCTGTGTAAAAGCCATCTCTGTAGATAAAGCAACATCTGTATTCTTTGAATTTTTAAGTTTATAACTGAAATGTTTGCCAATTACATCTCAACAGTTTTCATCATAATGGTATAAAAATTCAGCAGAAAAGTGCTTTTGATAATTTCATTTCTTTGAAGATCTTGAACAATTTTAAAATGCACCTTCCCCCCTACTGTAGAGCCAAGAGAACAAAGCCAATATTGGGGCAATCTGATACCGCAAGCACCAACCTTACAACAGCTGGACCCATGGCTTGAAACAGGACTTATGTAGAAATGACTGGTGCCTTCATTTGTAAGAGATACAGTGAGGACCTCTTCAACTGGGATGAAGCTTCTAAAGCAATATTCAGTGATGTGCAGCCAGACCTATATCTTGTTCCTGCACTGAACTGCCAAACAGCCACTGAGTTACTAAGCTTTGAGAAAATTAGACTTTGATAGATTTTTATCTTAAGAAAAAAAAAAGAAACAAACTTACATTTCAACAGTTTATCTTTTCCTGCTTTCTCTTACAACATGCACAGTACTGGTCTCAACATGCAATTGTTGCCATCTTCTTTAGTAACGGGATCTGGGAGATGTCAGCTGATATGCCCTTTCCAACATGAAGTGGATGGTGACAGTGAAATCAAACTTCAAATTAAGAAAAAAAACCCAAACAGCATAAACAAAGCAGAAAAAAAATGGTCTAGAATTTTAAGAGCAAATAAAGCAATGAAGAAATACAGAAAAAAAAATAGTTATATCAGAAATAAAAATTAGGTGACAGGAATTACTTGGTCACATCCTACTATGACTGAGTGACATACCTCCCATTATGGATTTTTTTTCCCATCAAGACACAGAAAAGAGGAGCACTGACACTATCTCCCATTGTATGAGCAGAGGAAACAGAAAAAAATTAAAGTACACTTTGTAGGTCATAAAGACCATAACAGAACTGCACATCAGAGGCAGGACATGAACCACCAATGGGAGAGTTAGATGATGTAAATTTTATCCGTAAGCCCACGCTCCTGTTTGCGCAAGCCAGTGCTTTGAAGGAAACTCCTCTGGCTTTCAAGTAATCCTGTGCATATCCAGCAATTCTGACATCTCCACAACACAGCAGATTTGCTGATCTTATGCACGAGCATCTATTTCATGTGCAATAAAGCTAACATGCTGGGACGTAGGAGATTCAGCATCTGTTACATAGACTGTGCTGGCTACGCACAGTCAGGGACTGCAGGATACTCTCAGCTAGGCTTACAGATTAAAACAGTACCTCATGGTACAGTAATTAGTGCTCTGCTACCTAAGCAGTGGTGTTGGTAGGTACACGTGGCCTCTTACCTTTCAGAGGGCTGTAGACACCCCTCCAACCCAATGCCTCGCTGTTTTCTTAACCGCTGCTCACAGGACTTGAGAGATCCCTACCTATCTCAGTAGGCTGAGGACTGAAGGAGAATTCAAGTCACTGATGTGCCCCCTCCTAGATCACTGCTTTTCCGTATTCACATGACACACAATGATTTGATTTCAATATTGATATGACAAGAGGAAATGGCCTCATGTTGCACCAGGGAAGGTTGAGGTTGGACATGAGGAACAATTCCTTCCCCCAAAAAGTTGTCAAGACCTGGCCCAAGCTGCCCAGGGCAGTGGTGGAGTCCCCATCCCTGGAGGGGTTTCAAAGAGATGTGGTTTCATGGAGATGTGGTGCTGAGGGACATGGTTTAGACACCTGACAGTGCTGGGTTAATGATTGGACTCAATGATCTTAAAGCACTTTTCCAACCTAAACAATGGAATCTATGTTTTTTTAATTTCCACATATAACTTCACTAGCCCAACGCCATGCTAAAACCCAATAAAATAGGGTTTGTATTTTGCCACATACTAATATATGTTTTTCCTAGGCTAATTCTCAGTAATTTACAGTCTGGCTTCTACAAATTAAAACAGCTTTTCAAAAGATGCAATTTGGGGAAATATTGGTAGTACAGCTCATTTTAAATGCAATATAATTCATGCAGCAATAATTTATATTGACAGTAATTTCTAAGATGTATTTGCCATAGAAGCCGGAACATATTTCTCCTATGGCTGTTCCAGCTTTGCATATCTCATGGCAGGAATCCATTTCAGTTGTGCTGCATACATTTGCTTTATGTGAGATTCAGGGAAGCTTCATCTTCAAGTCTTATTTACAGGACAGAACAACTGAAATAAGAAATTCCCATGCTGTGCCATCCCTGCTGGGAACACTTGACCTCAGCTTCAGGATGCTGACTTAAAACTCTGACTGTTCTTAAAACTTGGACTTTCCCTAGTTTATTCTTTGAAGAGCACCACCATTGCACATGCTTTTTTTCATATTGCAAGTATTTCAAGTAGTGTCATGGTTTTGTAACGCTACTTCTTAAAATTTGAAGTGGAAGGCAGGTATAATACCTAGAGGACCTAACAGACCTAACGTTCCAAGACAAAATTTTGTATTTAGACAAGTCCTCACGCAGCATTAAGAGATGCCTCTTCAAGGAAACACCAATTATTGTTACTATGTATTAGAGCTTCCCACTCCTCTGAAGCAATCTTCCTCTGAGAGCACTTCTTATTAGACAAAGACAGGAGTTTAACTCACATTAACCTCAGCACCAGCATTTTGGATAATGGGGAAAGGCATAAGGTTGGCCTTTAGTATAAAAGTGAGATCAAAGGGGCAAGAAATGTAACATTTGAAAGAGTTTGCCATTATACAGAGAAGTTTCAGCCTGTGAGGTACCACCAGACACCAGAAATATTGGCACCAGTACATTTGATTTTGACTACCGCGTTTCCTACAGCTCCACAGCCTCCTCCAATTCTCGGTGAGTCTGTGGTAGACTCACGTCAGTCCTTTTGTCCAATCCCCAGAATAAGCCAGATAGTGTGTTTGGAACCACATCCAGTGGCTTTCTAAAGCATCATGAGAAAAGATAAGGAGGAACACAGTCTAGCGAGCAAGCACCACGCTTGGAACCATCAGACAGATTCCTTGACCAGCTCAGCTGCTGAATTTGTGCATTATTTTTATTAAGCCAGCACTCCTTCCGCTGCTACCCTTTGCTGTACAGCACCATGAGCACTCTGCATGTGGATTTTCTGCTAGCATCTGCTGATATACAGGACGTGTTTTATCAGAGAGCTAGTAAATGAAATTGGATGTGCGAGAGCTGCCCCCCGCAGAAGTTGTCAGTTTGGTCAGTAAGGCAGAAAGCATTTAGCATGTTTGAAAACGTTACATACCTGTTTGCATTATTGCCTTTTAACACACCAACAGCTAAATGTGCACTGCCAGGGTAGAAACTAGGTTGCGATCTTTCCCAGTGTAGCTCCTCTGTCAAAATATTGATCTTGCAGTGACAAAAATATTAACCAGCTAATGACGTATCTCTCTAACTGATGAGTGCTCCAGCTAAATGCCATGCTTTGGTTTTCAAGAGGACACTCACACTACACAGGTCAGCACATGTGGGACTGCTAGAAAATGACCCTAAAAGGCAGCAAAAAGCATTGAGGTCACATCCGTGTATGGTTCCTGATACAGCCTCTCATCCAGCTGACTGGAAATAATTGAGTAAGAAAAGCAGGATTTCTACCATATGTTTCAGAGTCCTTGAAGCAAGGATTATGTATCATGGTTTACGTGTCTATCTAGTGTTTTAGATGAGCAATGAAATCAAACTCCATTTTCCCAACAGCATTATGGCTTCGACATCTTTCTTAGCAACAGCAGAGGAAAACAACATGCTGTTGTTTTGACATTTGTATTTGGGTGAAACAGTGAGAAAAGCCAATACCTCAAAAGGCTAAAGGAGGAGGATGGGCTTTCCTACACCTTTACAGTTCCACTTGTGCTCCCAGAAAAAAGCCTCGTCTCGCTTGCATCCGGTGCCACACCACTAGAACTCAGCATCCCCATGACAACCCGTAAATGGTTTGATTTCCTGCCCACTGCCAGTCGGCAAGATGATAACAGTAGTTCCTGTGTTTGAGCTAATTACCTAGGGGAAAGCAGAAACTGTGATGAAATAGAAAGTCTTGCTATATACATCTTCATTACAATAATCTCATACATATGTGCTCTGAACTGGGAAACCACTAACATTTGAAATTCAAATCACAGAGCGGTTGGCATTGGCATTGATTTTTACACACACACACACGCACACACCCCTTCCCCCACCCCCTTTTCAATTCATTACAAAGATTCCTGCTTCCACACTACTAAAGCTCCTTTGGTGTCATCAGCAGGGGTGAATCAGGGCAGCACCACAATAAAGCCCCATGCCACGTCCAATCTGGGAAGCACGGCTAACAGGAGCTGTTTGATGGATAGGTAGATCTTCCTTATTTCTCTCAAATAAGTGACACGTTGAGTAAGATGTCACCAGACACTGGAAAGTGAAATTCAGTTTGACTGAGGAGATGGCAGCTAAACTTTAGAATTCATCAGTAAGATCAGATTTATAAGTTAGGAGACATTTCATTGTAAAATCTGCTGTGATTGAGGTGGTTTTTTTTAATTATCTTTTGGTCAGTGGACATGCACTTGCTCAAAGACAACAACCTCATGCTATTTTTTGCTATAAACTTACACCAGAGAGCCACCTCCGATTGTCCTACTTCAAAGTCAAGAAATCACCTTGCAATGCCTCTGAACGGGTCATTTTTATTGTCCTATGGCAGTTATAGCCCCATTTTTATAAAATAAAACTGTGTCAGGCACCTGGTACTTAAGAGGCACCATAGTGAGTCTTCTACATGTCAGCTCATGACCAAGCCACTGTTTGTGCTCATACTTGTTCCAGTGTTATTTTTATCTCATAAGTAAAATCTACACACTGCACTGTCCATGGCAAAACTAACTCAGGATTTTTTTCCTAGGAGCAAATTCTTAATACCTTCTAAATTGGCTCCACAGAATTTTTTCACTGTTTCTCTGAACTCGTAGAAGACAAGACCCTGTATTTCTTCATGATGCAGTCCAAATGTAAGGAAAGTTCCTGGTTTTCAAAACCAGTACCTACAACTAAACTGGAGAAACCATTTAGCATAAACTAATGTTTGATCTTAACACTTAAGGCCATAAATATACTAACTTGTTTGTTATATAATAAATACGT
>JANHFX010027489.1:0-12433 GCA_027560015.1 Chloroceryle amazona
AGACCCGGGTGCCCAAGAGCGCTCGGGGGGGGACGGGATGGGGGGGGGGGGAGGGGGAAGCAGGGCTCCTGTTGCTTTGGGCACCTCCTCCCACCGGAGCCGGGCTCCGGGGTGGCTCACACGGTGGTCCCGGAGAGCCGTCCCGCAGCGCTTGTCACAGAAACGGACTCGTTTGGCTTGGAAGACACCTTCAAGATCATCAGGTCCAACCCGCAGGCCCTGTCTCGCTCGCCCAGCGATGCCTTCCCTCGGGGATCTGTGTGCTCTCCCGCGTGCCCGTGTCCCGCAGGTCATCATCTGTACGTGGTGCGTTTTAGGTGGAGTGTGATCGGCACTTGTGCCCTTGTGTTGTGCCAAACGCCTGCTCTGTTGTGCAGGGCTAAGGACGCGTGAGACACTAGAGCTGGATGGCACCCGGCCTGTGGCTTGAAACAGCGGAGCTGAAAAGACAAGCACCCCGAGTTTGAGCAGTGCCTGTAATTACTCCAGTATTTCTGTGGCACTCTTATGGTGGTGCTAACCTAGCTCATGCACTTGCTGCTTTTCCTGGGTGGAAGCTACACTTAAAAACTTATCGATGGCAATGTTTTAGTTCAGTGTAAATTTAATGATCCATCCCAAAGAGCTGTAATCTGCAGAAGCCACTGGGAGATTTGCAGGTATTCTGCCGTGCCCGGAGCCGGGCGCTGGGGAGCGTGGCACTGCAGCCCTTGGCTGAAAGCTGTGACTGTGGCCTGGCAGATCGATGGGCTGGTTTTGTGGACCCTCCTGGAAGTTTTGCCTTAATTTTGTCTGTGCCATTCAGAGAGTGTTTTCTGAAATGCTTTTAGAGTCTGTGTGCTCCTGAACTTGAGCTCAGAAGGCTTATAAAGGAAGTTTGTGGTGAAGAGAAGGAAGGTGTAAGGGTGTGGCTGGGTCAGGAGCAGTGTTGTGATTACTTTGCCCTGGGAAAGGGCCTGGGGGTGATGAAAGGAAGGCAAATTGTTTGATAGAATGTTCCTTGCTGTGCAGTCCCTTAACGTGTGCTTGTAATGCTCTTGGTTTGCATCTTCCTGATGCATTTGGGGAAATCCCTGTTGCCACCAGGGCTACTGGAGGTTGCGGTGAGCAATTGGCTGGCATTGCAGTAGTGTGGGTCTGGAAGTGCCATGAGGTTCACTGACCCCTAGAGCCTCTGCCTTGGGAAGCTGCTGCCATCTGTGTGCTCTTCTTTGGCAGATCCCCCCCAACAGTCTGAATCTTGCCACAAGAAATGAAATAGTTTGTGTAATGGTTTGGGCGACAGATTTCCCGAGAAGAATACTTTTTGAGGGCCCTAGGTGAGGGATATCCCTGAGGGTCCTTTGAGAGCCCAGGAGTGCAGCAGAATTACGCCTGGTGGATAACGCTGGGGGCAGGAGGAATGGAATCATCTGTGCTTCTATTTTTTCACTGTTCTACAAATATCCTGAAGTCACTCAGTACTCCTCTGCAGTTGCAATCCCAGAACCACACAGGTCTACTGCAGGACCTGTACCTGTGAGCTGGAGGAGGCTACAGAACACCCGCTCGTGCAGTTTGCAGGTGACACCAAACTTGAGGGCAGGGGGGTGACGTTCTGGAGGGCAGGGCTGCCATCCAGAGAGCCCCATGGAAATCAGGACTGAGAGGAACCTTCTGAACTTCAGCAAGGACAGGCACCAAGTTCAGCACCCGGAGTAAGAGAACTGGGGACCAGCTTTGTGGCAAAGGCCCTGGAAATCCTGGTGGCTGGCGAGGTGGACAGGGCCAGGAGCGTGCCCTGGAGGCCACCTGCATCCTGGGCTATCTGAACAGGATCAGTGGCAGCAATCAGCCCTCTCTAGCTAGACCACATCTGGAATGCTTGTCCAGCTCTGCTCCCACACCCCCAGTGCAAGGAAGACAGTGGCAAACAGGAGCGAGTTGAGGAAAGGGCCCTCACATCGACAGGGGAGCTGCAGCACTTGCCACATGAGGAGACGTGGGACGAGAGGGGTTTGTCAGTACGGAGACACAAGGGTTTTGGAGGTCGACCTGACAGCAGCTTCTGGTAACTTTGAGGAGGTTGTCAAGACACTGGGGAGTGGGAGAGGATGAAGGAAAACAGACACAAGCTGAAGCAAGAGGTTCAGCCTGGATATGAAGAGTTTTTTCGCAGCGAGGAGAGCGAAGCTTTGGAGCAGAGTGTCCGTAGAAGCTGTGCTGTCTCCATCCTTGAGTATCTCACAAGACCTGCCTAGAAAATGCTCTGAGCACCCACATTTGCTGCTGCTGCTTTGATTACAGGGGTTGGACTGGAGACCTCCTGAGGTCTCTTTCAGATGAATTATTCTGCACTTCTGTGATTCCTCCTCTGCCAGCCTAGTCAAGCTGCATGGGAGGAATAAGCTCTGTTCTCCTTTCAGTGCTGCCTTTGGTATGGAGAAACTGGCAGAAACCAGGAGGAGGAGCTAGGGGAATACAGTGTTTGTCAGCACCCTGTCACTGAGGTTAAGAAATGCAGATCTCATGTCAGAAGTGCCTTAAAGAAACAAAAAATACCGTGTTGTTAAGCAGTGTAAAGAAGATGCTGAAAGTAAATGTGAGGGCAGTATAAAAGAGAACAAGTGTTAAGCACTTGTAATGAAAAATAAATGAAGGTAGGGCAAAAAAAGAAAGAGGACAAGCTTGTTAAAGACATGAAAACTTTCAAATGTTGCAGAAGCAGAAAGCATTTCAGAGGTGCTCATGGCCACCAGGAGACCGAAATGTGCAGCGTCCATCCGGGGATTCCTTGTGCTGGCGTTGCCACGTCGAAGGGCCTCTGCAGGAGACGCGCTGGAATCCGTGTCAAGTTGAAGCAGTTTCACTTACCGGTTTACTTCAAACAGCAAGTGCTACGGGATGGATCTCCAAGAGTTCTGAAGGGACTCCAAGGTTAAATTACTGTGCTGTGAATCGTGCTGTAAAACCAGCCACTTAAAGTCACTTAGGGACCAGATGGAAGTTGGTAAACACGGGATAGCTTTTAGTAAAGGCTCTGAGGTGAGGAGCTGGGGTGACTGTTGGGGTTGTTACAGGTGAGTTGGCTTTTACACTGCCTGTAGTAGTTAAAATTACGCCAAGAGTTGGGATGAGGAGGGTGTGATACAAGAGGTTGTTGTGGCAGAGTTCATCTGTGTGTAAGAGAAGAGCTGTCTGAAAGAGTCCTGGGACTGTCAAAGAGCCTTTAGAGAATTCCCTTCCTGAAACTTTGAAGAAACTAAAGTGCTGCAGAAAAGCTCTTGAATTAGTAACTGATTAAAAGCTTGAAGAGGAGAGGTAGAAGTGATGGGTCGTGTTTCACACTGCAGGGGGGTTAATCAAGAGTCCCGTGTGAAGCTGGACTGTTCAGCACATCCCTAGATGATCTGGAAAAGAGCAAACAGTGGTGTAGCAAAGTTGCTGACTGTGCTGCTCAGAGTGAGAATCCATGACAAAAATTAGAGAATGATTTCTCAGGAGGGAGTGGTGTTCAGATGGCAGGTGTAGGTCAGTGATGGTCAGCAGAGGCATGCTGGGGGAGGAGAGACAGCCCAGATGATGCCTTAAAAAGTAATGGGCTGTCCTAACTATTGTCAGTGGAGAAGAAATCCCATTGTCAGTGTGGAGAGTTTCCTGAAAATACCCATTCACTGCTCTGCCGCGCTCCCAAAGCCAAATGGACCGTTAAGGAGGGAAGAGAGAACAAAGCACGACATAAATTCCTCCTGCTTCTGCAGCCAGAGCGCCGCATGCGTTGCTGGCTCGCTGCTCTCGGGAGGGATAAAGCAGGGCAGGAAAAATGCAGCACAGTGGCATTGATAGTGGTGTGGAAAAGCTTCTGTTCTCTGAAGGAGCAAATACACTGAGTTTTCTGTCTGGGAGAGAGCAGAGATGGAGGCTCTGAAATTGTAAGCAGCAGAGAAGCTGAGTGACAAGCTACTATTTGACACCCCTCATCAAGCTATGATCAGAGGAAAGTCAGTCTGAAACAAGCAGAAGGAAGCAGGTTGTTTCCCCAGGGTGCAAACTGTGGAACTCCTCGCTGTTGGATGTTACAGGTGGGAAACGGTTTAAAAATGGTTTGATGCTCCTGGAGTAGAAAACTCCTCAAGAACCGTTACACACAGTGGTTGGAGACCTGCTTCAGGAACTTCCTAACGCCAGGCTGTCCGAGGGGCTGTGTTGGAAGGAGCGTTGCTCTGCCCTCACCTCTGTTCTTAAGCTCCTTGGAGGTTGGCCTGTGTAATAGGGTTGAGCCAATAGGGCCGTGGGCTCTCCCCGTGTGCTGCCCCGTGCTCACGCCGTGCAGGGCTTAGCCAGCTCCGGGTGGCTCCGTGCTTTGTGAGGGTGCCATCGAGCTCCCTGGCGTAGGTGGATAGTGGACCTGGCCAGTGCTCACACGAGAGGATGGGTAGAAATGCGCAGTCAGAGAGAGGTGAGCCCGTGGAAGGGGCAGAACTGTCCAAGGAGTCTCCTGTCTGACTGACAGAGCCGTTCTGGAGCCATATGGGATGTCAGCTCTGAAGTAAGGACATGCTGGCAGTTTCTTCCTGCCATGTCGCTCTTTACCAGCTTCCAAACACGTCCCCAGCAACTCAGTCTCTTCCCTGCTTCTGCATCTTCTGTCTGCTGGGGAAGTGTGGGAACAGGGACCACCTGACAGTGCGGGGACAGGAGAGGCATTATTGTCGGTCTCTGGAAAGATGAAAGTTCACATGGTGACCTTTATTGTCTCTACGTATTAATGGAGCAGAAATAACAGCAGTGCCTGAGACTGTTCAGGAGAGGGCAGGGGAAATGAGAGCTCTGGGCTGGGGAGCAGTGCTGCTGTGCGTGCATCTAACTTGGCTTGAGTCTGCCATCGACTTGGTCCCCGGGAAGTGGGGATGGTGTTTGTGTTCCCCTTCAGCTGGTGGGTCCGGGTAACATTGTGCACCACCTCCGATGGCAGACGTGTGTGCTACAGCTGACACCGGAGTCGGGAAACAGTCCCTTCCTCCGTGTGTTGGAGAACACATACAGAGGCCAAGCCACCTGCAGGAGTGCCAGTGCAGCAACAGTGTCACTCTGAGGAAGGTGCATGTCTACGAGTAGGGACCATGCTTCAACCCTCTGAGGGGAGCAGTGTCTGGAACACGTTCCTCTAAGTGGTGCTGCTGAGGAGGTTTAGTGCCACCTTATATGGTTGAAAAACACCCCTGCCTGCTTGCCCTGTCAGGGGGCCACGTTGATGTTTTATGGCGACAGGATTAATCTCTGAGCTCTCGGCTCTTGCGCTCTGGAGGTGTGATGGTGATAGGTGGAGAATTGTCTTCCTTTTACCCATCTACATTACGTGGTCCCATCTGCCCTTTTTGCAGGTAGGAAAGGCATTTCTAAGCCAGTCTTGAGCGTGGCTTACGCTGTGATATCTTGTGCAAGAAGAGGCATCTTCAGCTCCGTCCTTCTCAAGGTCATTTGTTGCCAGAAGCTGAGATTTGCAGGTGGCTGTGAAGATGGTGCTGACCTTGGCAAATGACTCATATGTCAGTCTGGGCACACTGACCAGTTTCTTGTCCATCTTGAGACTAGTCCTGTCCGGGAGACAACCAAGGCTTTGATTTGAACGTGATCTCAGATTTGAATGTTGGCTTTACGGGTCTTGTAACTGTTCTTATAGGGCTTCCTCTGCCAGAGGAGGTGGCTTAGCACGCTTAGTTTGGTGCTTTAAAGCTCCACTGATTCTCTGCTGATATTTGCATGGTACAGTTTGCTGTCCACTTGTATCACAAGAACAGCTGTAGCACGAAGCTTCCAGCATCGCTTGTGCTTTGCTTATGGTCGGCTTCTTCCCAACATAACTGTGACTTTGAGAGTAACTTCTGTATTGTGTTGGGAACCTCCTTGAATACGGGATTTTATGTCATAAAAACCAAGTATTGTGGGGTTCTGGAGAATTTAGACATGACAAGATGTGGTTGGTTGGTGGTCTCTTGGCTGTAACTTGAGCCACAGGAGAGTGGGTGATGGGCAGAAATGAGTGGATATCCTGTGAAAGGCTGAATCCAGCTGAAATTTGGATTTTCAACAGGGAAATCGAAACAAGAAATGGCCACATTGGGACAGGTGGTATCTGATTTTCAGGGAGGAAGGTTATTGACAACAGCAAGTGCTGGTTTTTGTGCTGAGCAGACGTTGAGCGAAGCGAGAAGTTGTAAAGAGGGGATTTCAAGTGAGAAGCCATCACAGATGCTGGAGAAGATTTGCCTTAATCTTTGCCTTTTGCTGAGAAATAATAAAAATATGGTTGTCGTTTCCAGAGGTGTGCTGAGAGAGAGTGCTTTAGGAGTAGTCACTGAGTGTCATGATGGATGCTGAAGAAGTTTCTCAGAGAAGCACATTTGTAGTGTCTAAAAACTACGGCTGAGCATGAGGTTCTTGCTTGGTATTTCTTCCTCGGCTGCCTGCAGATGCCTTCCGTGCTCTGTACTGGTCTGACCTCGTGGCTGACCCTCCTTGAGCAGAAGCTTGGCCAGGATGACCTCCTGAGGTCCATTTCAACCCAATTTACATTATGATGATGCCATTGAAAACCAGTCCTGCGGAGACGGTTGTCTGCGCCTGTGTAGCTGAAGGTGCTGACACCCAAGGGCTGGGCAGATGTTAGGTCAAGGGAAATCGATTTCTGACGCTGCTGCCATTGTGAGGCCAGGGCTCTGCAAAGTGAACATTGTTTTAATTCGGAATGTCGGCGGCCACAGGGTGGTGGATTCACCTGGGTTGACTGCAGCAGCTGCCACAACCTCCTCCTTGGCCACTGCCAGTCTCTGCCCCCAGCAGAGACAGCTGAGAGGGACCCGTGTCATCTCCTGAACCAGCTCTGCATGTGGATGGAGCTTGGTTGTGATGGAAGGTTGGATTTCAGTACTGCTGAGGATAATGGACAGGAGAAGAAGAGCTGGAGCCGTTAGAGTGTTCCCTGTGCCAGGCCCTTCAGTCAAAGTTTCTAATCTTTTGGTTTTACAGACTTTATCTTGAAAGGAAGACTTGATGTTTCTGATAACTCAACAAAATGCAAGTGGAGGAAGCACTTAGGAAGAGATGCAGTTGAACCACAGTTCCTCCTGACCAAGTTAGAAAGCTCCCAGCCAGCTGGGAGAAAACCAGCAATAGACCATTTCTTTGTGAAAAGAGGAGCCAGTGAGCTGTACAGCCACCGGTGGAATTTCAGTCCCTGCACCAGCTCACTCAACAGCTTGCCGGTGCCTGTAGCTGTGCAGCATCTATTCGTCCTCCTAGGCTAATACTGCTTTGTGTGATCTGTTCTTGATAAATCACCTAACTCGTGTTTGACAGGAGAGCTGGCTATTGCTCAGGCCAGCGCGGGGCACGAATGGGCTGAGTTCAGCGCGGTTCCCGGTAGGGATTTGCCAGGGCAATCTTTTATCGCTTAGGAGCAGTGTTGTAATAGTTTTAAGGTGCAGGGTTGGCTGCAGACCTGTGTGTAGAGTTGTTCCCAGTGGCTTATTGCCAACCCCCCCTGGGCTTTTGAAGACAGAGCTCCTGGTCTCTGCAGTGGTGTGTGCACCTCTGCTTTCCCAACAAGGGCACTGCGGTCTGCGGAGAGCAGGGGTGGAAAATTGGAGTGGTGGCCTGAAATCAGTGAAACTAAATGTCAATCAAGTGCAGGGTGGGGTAGGTAAAGGGAGACAGCACGCAAACAGATCCAGAGACTGCGGAATAGTCATAGCAGTGTGTTGCAGTTCTGTGAAGCTCTTGCATTTATTGTGGCTTCTTAGTTCATTCCTAGCCTTTAAAAGCGTGGCTGAAAGGCAAATGCCGTGCTCTGGGCTGGGGCAGTGTGGACAGCTAGAGTAATTGCTGCTGCGGGTAAGGGGAGCATTATGGTAAGTCCATCTGAGAATGAGGCGCTCTGCTTTTGCAGCTGGGATAAGAGGGTTGGGGGTTTTTTTTCTTCCTCTTTTTTTTTTTTTTCTTCCTTTTTTAAATACATGATCTATAAAGAAAGGTAGAAGGAGCTGGCCACGTTCAGTGTAAGCACGGGAAAGTGAGAGGCAATTATCTCCCAACCCAGAAAAGCCTCTTCTGAGTGAGGTGGATATTAGGAGTGGATAACGAATTTGAGAAGCCCTCCAGTATGCTACGGAGGGAAGCTGCAGAACTCTTTTTGAGAGGGATTTTCAATACATTTTTGTCAGGGCTGCTGCCAGCACTTTAACCTGCCCGCGGGAGGTGGGTTGTGCTAGCGGGACCTCGGGGCACACCTTCTGCTCCACGGCTTCTAGAAATAAAACCTCACAAATGTATTTTTTTTAAGCGGGCTAGAGAAATGAGATGAGGGATTTAGTACAGTCATCAGCTACTCCGAACTTCAGGTTGCAATTTGTAACAAATTTCTCGAAGCACATGGATTTACCCTCCCGGCACAGCTGCTCTTCCTGGGTTTTATTTCCTGTGCTCAGTCATGGACAGAATTGCTACAAGCATTTTGATTTTGCCTTTGTTACGGGACTTATTTGGCAACTAGAAGAAACACTTGCTTTTTCAGGACAGATTTCTGGCTGGAGGAGGTCCCACCCCCCAGGTGATGGGACAGGCAGTTCCCGGTGTCCGGCTGCTCAGGCAGGACGCAGGGAGGGCATCTGGTGTGTTCAGAGCTGTCTCGGGGTGGGTTTTGGGACAGCTGAAGTGAGGTCTCCAGATCACTCTCTGGATGAACCTGGGTTGTCAAAAAAGGGACCTGTGGCCAAGAGTCTTCTCTCTTACCCCATCTGGGATCTTAGCCAACCGTCCCGTGTGTAGGAACTTTAATAATGTTACCTTGTTGATAATTTATTTAAAGAAAGGGTTGTGATTTGCTTGCTGTTAACCTGCGTTGCAAAGTTTTTTGCCCATGAGAGAAAGAAATAAGATGCTGAGAAAGTAAAAGAAGTTTGTGCAGAGAGCACAGGGGAGAATTAATGCTCATGATTCATTTGAGTAGCTACACTTCGGAATTGTCTTCTCCTTCCCACAGATGAGTAATTCAAGTGCTATGATGTCTTTCTCCAAAAATTTTGATGACTTTTGCTGTGTGGGAATCGGAGTTATGATACCAAGATTGTATTTTTTTATGTCTCTTGCAGAATTTGGTGTTCATTTAGCAGAACTGACTGTAGATCCACAGGGAGCCCTGGCCATCCGACAGGTGAGTTTGCTTGGAACCGTAGAAAGAATTTTGATCGTAGTTGCCTTGGGTTTTAAAATGTCCTCTCATGTTTCCAGGTGAAAAATTGGAGGTAGCCTTCCATGACTGCTGCTCCATTTTCTTTTACATTTCTCTAGAGTTTTTACTTTCAGCATTATTCAAGTGTTATACACTTACTTCTTTGACTTAATAGCTTTAGGACTTAATAAACCTGGTGCTGAGACAGTACTGTACTGGGAATGGGCACGACTTCCTAGGTGAATGGTAGGCATCAGCAGGCAGAAGTGTGGCTCGTCTTTGCAGCAGCTTTTTCTGTAGATGTTTTGCTCCTTGAATGGAAGTTTGGGCTCTATATTACTTTAGTTACCATGTGGCCTGTGTCTTGTGCCTATTTAGAGGTGAGGGAATAAAGCTACCACCCCCTGTCAGTGCTGTACAGCCTGTCATTGCTCAGTGGATGGCCATCAGCTCATCTCTTTATGTGGTGGTGTTTTGGGGCTTTTTTGTGTTTCACAAAGACTTTTGGTAAGTGATCAGCGGCGCAGGGTCCAGCTGGAGGCCTGTGGCCAGTGGAGTTCCCCAGGGACCAGTACCGGGTCCAGTTTTGTTCAGTATCTTCATCAGCGACCTGCACGAGGGGATAGAGCACACCCTCAGCAAGCTCGCTGGTGATACCAAAGTGTAGGGGTGGCTGATGCACCAGAGGCTGTGCTGCCATCCAGCCAGACCTGGACAGGCTGGAGAGCTGAACAAAGGTGAACCAAATGAAGTTCAATAAGGACAAGTGCAGAGTCCTGCATCGGGGGAGGAATAACACCAGGCACCAGTACAGATCAGGGGTCATCCTGCTGGAGAGCAGCTCCCTGGAGAGGGACCTTGGGGTCCTGGTGGGCAGCAGGCTCTCCATGGGACAGCAATGGGCCCTTGAGGCCAAGAGGGCCATGCAGTCTGGGGGGCACTAAGGAATCTGTGGCCAGCAGGTCAAGGGAGGTTCTGCTTCCCCTTTACTCTGCCCTAGTGAGACCACACCTGGAATAGTGTGTCCAGTTCTGGGCTCCCCAGTTCAAGAGAGACAGGGAAATACTGGAGAGAGTCCAGTGGAGGCTACGAGGATGATGAAGGGACTTGAACATCTCTCCTGGGAAGAAAGGCTGAGAGAACTGGGGCTGTTTATTCTGGAGAAGGCAGAGGGGATCTTACGAATGTCCATAGATACCTGAGGGGTGGGTGTCAAGTGGAAGGGGACAGGTTCTTTTCTGTAGTGCCCAGCAGTAGGGCAAGGAACATTGGGTATAAACTTGAGCATAGAAGGTTCCACCTCAATGTGAGGAAAAGCTTCTTTAGTGTGAGGGTGAGAGAGCCTGGCCCAGGCTGCCCAGAGAGGTTGTGGAGTCTCCAGCTCTGGAGACTTTCCAGCCCCCCTGGCTCTGTTCCTGTGTGGGCTGCCCTGGGTGACCCTGCTCTGGCAGGGGTTTGGACTCGCTGATCTCCAGAGGTCCCTTCCAACCCCACCTTTCTATGATTCTAAGCCCTGTTGCCCCTTGGTGGGGTGGGAGGCTGACCAAACAGGCCAGGGGTGACCTCTGCTGTGGTTGCAAGATTTGTTACTGATTCTTGACCTCTCTTCTAATACAGCTAGCGTCTGTCATTTTGAAACAGTATGTGGAAACTCACTGGTGTTCTCAGTCAGAAAAGTTTAGACCTCCAGAGACTACAGAAAGGGTAAGATTTGGTTTCGTGTTGTCTACTTTGAGACACTTTATCCATCAAGAAGATTAATTTTGTAGGTGGTTTAAAGAGTGCCACTGTCCATGTGTGTTAGGAAGATTAGTGGCTTTGGTTAAAGTTTTCTGACATTCTCCACTTTGAAATCTGTTTTCAGTTGCTTGAAACACCACTAGACATGAAGCTGGGGCTCTCTTCTCTAGGAAAAGCTCAGCTGTAATGTTTCTGCTGCTCTAAGAGCAAGACTAGAAGAAAGCTGCTTCATAAGTTAGGCAAATACCGATTCTGGCAGTCTTTTTCCAGAGATTTGCTAAATCTTGTGTGTTTCAGCTTGGGATTAAAGGCTGTTTTCCCAGGAGAAATTTCAGATTAATGTTCTGCAGGGTTTCATTAGAAAGCTCTTCAGGAGGAGTCTGGCAGCTGAAATGGCCGGAGATTCTAGCTCTTCACCACCTTGTTGACTGCACCATGTTTCACATCTCGTTGTGATTCATCCCATCCAGAGATAATTGCTTCTCTAGATGTGAATTATGCCTTGGAAGCGCTGGCTTTTTTTTCTGTCCTGTCCCTTCAGGGTTGGATGACTAGTTCTTGTTTACAGAAATCTTCCAAAGTAAGCAAACACAGCCCCTGACGCTGGGGCTGGGATTTATCTGGGCTAACTGGATGTCAAACTGTAGATATCTCCATCCGGCCTTCGTTGCGGCTGGGAGCCGTTCACGGTGTGCTTGGCCGAGAGCTCTGAGGAGAGTGCTCCCCAAAACTCACGGGGTGTAGCGTAGTGGCTTGCTGTCTCACGAGTGTTTATTGTGTAAAACCAGCTTTGAAACAGTCTCAGGATATGGTCATAGGCATAGAATTAATTGATACATTGGTTTCTGATCTGTTTCGCTAAATCGTGTTACTCTCTCCAGGCAAAAGTTGCTATTCGGGAGCTCCTGCCCAACGGGCTGAGGGAGTCAATCAGCAAAGTGCGCTCGAGCGTCGCCTACGCGGTGTCGGCGATAGCCCACTGGGACTGGCCTGAAGCCTGGCCCGAGCTTTTCAATCTCTTGATGGAGATGCTGGTTAGCGGAGACGTGAACGCGGTGCACGGAGCCATGAGAGTGCTCACAGGTATGTGTGCGCGAGAGCTTTGCCAAGGCTGGTGGAGGAAGAGGTTTAGGCTTTTCCTTACCGTAGTGTCCTGTCACTTCTCACTCCAAACTGAAGAAAGTGGAATTTGCGGCTTCTCTTCTCCTGGGCATGATGCCTGTTGGTCACTGTTGAATTGCATACTCAGTAGACATCATGAAAGCTGAGGAAGAAGGTTCTGTGCTACATCTAAGAAGGAACTTTGATTGTAACACCCTGTTTGCACAGAATGTCAGGGCTGGAAGGGACCTCAAAAGGTCATCCAGTCCAATCCCCCTGCCAGAGCAGGATCCCCTAGATCAGGTCACACAGGGACAGATACAGGTGGGGTTTGAATGGTTCCAGAGCAGGAGACTCCACAGCCTCCCTGGGCAGCCTGGGCCA
>JANHFX010027492.1:0-18943 GCA_027560015.1 Chloroceryle amazona
CGGGTGTCTCGGGTGAGAGCGCGGCTCTGGATTCCCCAAGAGGCGTTTTGCGCTGTACGTGCAACGAGCGCTGAGTTTTCTGACGGAGGGGACAGAGCAGAGCTACGAGATGCCTTTGCTCTGTCCGCTCCCAAAGAAGTTCGCCGTGTTCTTTAGCACCTGCCCACGCTGGCCTGCAGCGAAGATGCCTCTTTGTGCGTGGAAGTGTTCGGGTGCTCGAGGCTGAGGGTGGTCTAGCTCCATTTCATTGCTGGTTGCTGTAATGTGTGTTTTTTTACATTAAATGTTTGTTTATTTTTGTATTCAGCTGCTGATTATTCATTCTTTGTACTGTACATATGTGCACTCAAAGAGTAAAATATAATTGTGTTTGTTTTCACTTTCAACTTCTGATTTTTTATCAGCGTATTCCTTAAGCTTGGTATCTAAAAGAAATGTCTCTACACTCGTTTTTACACTTGAATGCCTGTTTCTCTCTTCCAAAAACACCTGCTTTAATGATAAAAAATGTTTGAACTGTCTTCTTTTAGTAGTATTAATTATCATGTGTTATTTTCACCTAAATAGATCTAGCATTGAATAATAATTTTTTACTATTACTATATTAATACATTAATATGTTGGGTTTTTTCTTTTTTTTTTCCTGAAGTGTATCAAATCTCCAGTTAGGAAAGTAAAACCCAGTCTCACTAACACTTTTCACATGCTTCCCATTAGGCACAAGGCTGTAATCACTCTGTACGTTCAAGATCAAGCACAGGCACATGCGCCGTGATGCCAAAATTGTTTCTTTCTTTCCTCATTTCCTTGAATCAAATCTCACTCTCCCTGCAGTCATCCTGAACTGCTGCTTCTGGCCTCAGTCGGGCAACTTGTAATCAAAGTGTTACTCTCTCAGCACTCGCTGAGGATCAGAATACAAAGCAGCCACGCCATGGGACGTTTCGGTGTCAGAACAGCTGGTTAAAGACTAAATGGATCTGGCAGCACTCTTCAGCAGACCCATGGATTAGCTACAGCTGGTTCAGTCTAAGGACTCAGAATTGAGAGAAAAGAACAAAGGGGTAGGATGGAGTTTGAATTTTGTATATTCCTGTTCAGTTTTATCTAGGTGTGAAAACCAGATCACTATTTTGTCAGACTACTCAGAAGAATTTCCAGACACTGATGAGCCAGTGTGGATTCTAGGAAGGCAGCACCACCTGAACACAGGTAGGTATCTCTGGAGTCAATGTTACCTGTAGAGCATTCATAGATTTACACGCAGCAGCAGCTCCTGATTTCCCCACATTCTCTACATGTCTCATGACAGAAGTTTCTTTTTGTCCATCAACAAGAAACCAACATCACTATTCCTCTTAAAATGAATGAGAAGTTTACCAATGTACATTGGTACATTGCACAGAAATCATACTTGTAGCAAGGCTAGTCAGGGGTGAGGCTGGTCACTTCTCAACATCAAGTACATGAGAAATAGAGAAATAACTTTTGGGGACTCTTCAGCATTAACTAATATTTTCCCCTGAGGGATGCTTGTCTGCAGCCTGGTATTTGCAACTACAATGATATTTCAAAAGAATCATAATAGTAGTAGTAATAAGAATAGTAACATTAATCCAGGGCACGTAATAAGGAAAATAAATAGATGACCTAAAAGTCATGGCAGAGTGATGTATTTGTGTGTCATGTAAGATTTCGGAAATGAGTTTTTTGCTTCTTGGGAAGAAGACTAGGGCATCCTCCTGGGCTACATATCAGAGGCAGTGGCCATCTGCAGAGGCAGGACAGCCGAGGGTACCGCGTGGAGCTGCGACTGGCTGCAGGAGCTCTTGAAAAGGCCACTCAGCCTGAGCCAGGGCTCAGAGAGAATGCAGAAAATAAGAATCTTAAGAACTCCTCAGAGTTTTTAGGAGAATTCTGTAAAGGCATGTGTTATTAAATGTCTCCTTTTTTATTATTATTATTTTTAATTCTTTTAATTACTTTATATTGCGTTTGGAGGTCATGTTGATTTGTGTGTAGAAACTCTTCACCTTTCTTAGCTTGCTTTACCAGTTCTTTCCTGAGGACACAGTTCTGCCTAGTTGTTTCATTCGAGCTGGGAATAGTAATTCCAAACACCATGGAAAACTTCACTAGCTAATAATTATTTCATCCTTAATAAACTCATTTTAGTTGGCAGTCTACAAAAACTCCCTGTGTTTAAACAGCTAAAAATGTTTTAATTATTAAAGGTCTCATATGTCTGAACTAGCAGGAACCTTCCATGCACTCTGTATATTGACTGTACAGGATAAATGAGATATTTTGAGTTTTAAAAGACTGTTTTAATAATTTTTTCTCTTAAAATATTCCAGACAAATCTAAGTTATTATTGGACATAAGTGCTCGTCTCTGGTTTACATATAGAAGAAAGTTTTCACCTATTGGTGAGTATGCAGCAGAGCAGCTGCCTTGTTTTAAATTACCAGGATTAGTGATGTTATCATGGACTGAAGAATGATTTTTACAGTATTAGAACATTTTGAGCATGCTTTTAACTGTTTATGCAAACAAAATATTAAAGCAAAAACTCTGTTTGCTTACACCTCCATCTAATCAGGTCTTCCTGTTTGTAGAGCAAGCAGTAAAATTAGACCAGCGATATGGAAAGAAAAGGTCTTGTTTGGTGCCTTTTATCCACAGGACAGCTGTTAGAGATTGTAACTGAATTTTCTCTGTGGCACTGCACTTGTTCAAAGCCCATACTGATTATAATGGACTTTTTCAACAGGAGGCACTGGTCCTTCATCTGATGCTGGCTGGGGCTGCATGCTGCGATGTGGGCAGATGATGCTGGCACAAGCACTGATCTGCAGACACTTAGGAAGAGGTGAGTACTGTTGCTAAGTGGACTTCTGTGTTGGTTGGAGACTGTTTAATTTGTGTTGTAGTTTTCCAGAAAAGCACAAACCCTAAATTTATTAATGAAACTGATACCCTGATAGGAGTTACTAGTGAATTATTTTTGTCTGATGGGGTGAAATCATGCCTGCCTTCGCAGAGAAATAAGTAGAGGGAGGACAAATAGGGATGCCCATTGAGGTTATTTTATAATCTATTTGAGGAGTATCCAAATTGAGGCCAAGGGAAAACCTGCTGCTGTGGGTCTGAGTTCTTACCCTTCTCTTCATTGCCTGCATAGCCACCAGATGTTCACACATGGTGACTGTGTGAATAGTGCCATAGTGATAGACATCATAGAAAGTACTTCACAGACCCCTCACCTGTCACCAGCCTGAGGTCCAAACCCCACAGCAGAACCCATTAGCACAAGCTCTTAGGCCTGTATCAACACCTCACATCCCAGGATCCCGGGTAAGTATCGTAGGTCTGGTCTGTAGGTAGCTTATCACTTACCAATTAAATTATTACATTTAGGTTTGTGATCCTTACACTGTTGTGCTGTGGTTTCTATGGCAGCGTGCCTTGAGGATTTATCTGCTTTAACCGAATCCACAGGATTTATCCACTTCAGTAACTGAATCTGCAGAATGAGGTGCAAAAAATTAACTGAAGGAGCAGGCAAACAAAGAAATTACTTGAGAAAAATTGGAATATGAACTTGTAGTCTGTAGCTACTTCACAGTATCAGCCCTGTGTGTGCGCTTCTCTGTCAGCGAACGGGAGGCAACTGCCTTACGCTAGAAGCAGGACCGTACGTGGCAAAGCTGTGTTTTGGATTTTGCTGTGGGAGAAGGCCAGCGTTGTGTTTGGACTTTGCTTTATGGATCTTATATCATCTTACAAATGCTTACATTATGCTTACAGGCCTTACGGGATCTAAACAGAGCAGAGTTCTAAACAGTCTGGGAAGCTCCCATACAGCAATAGCTATTGATTCTCAGCTGTGATCACTTAGAATTTAGTTGCAGTTGACAGTTTTACTTAATTTTTCCAGTGTTCACAGCCTAGTCTGTCACAATAAAGGACAGCTTGATAATAAATGATGAGTTGTGACTTCTAGGAACCCTAAACAAAATGTAAATATTAGTGATGAACTGTATGTTAGTCTTACAACATCTCATTGCATGGCTTTCTACTATCTTGAACTTTGATTGGAATGATGGAAACCTGATTATTTTTTAATATGTGTTAACTTTTTTCCTGTAAGATTGGCAATGGGAAAAACACAAAAAACAACCAGAAGAATATCACAGAATCTTACGGTGCTTTCTAGATAGAAAGGATTGCTGTTATTCCATCCACCAAATGGGTAAGAACACACATCAACTCCCCCCTGATTCCTACTGTGTTGAAACTTTCTAATTTGAAATATGTTAATTCCAGATTTTTAAAAGGTCATTATGAAGACAATGTATATACCAATTAATATGCATGCAAACGGATAGCAAATGTAAAAAGTCAGAACTGTTACTCACCAAGATGTAAATAAACCTGTATACTAGAACCTAGTTCTTGATAAAATGGGTAAGCCTTGAGTACCAGTGTTGACAGTACTAAAATAGCCAGTCACAAAGCTTACTGCTGCTGTTTGTAAGAATGGACACTAATATTTCTGTTCTTGTTACAGTTTAGAAACTTTGTGTAAAGGAACTAGCAGTTACTAAGATTTGAAAAAGAGCACAGATTGAGAAAATAGTTGTTATTGCTGTACAGAGTTTGGAATTGCTCTAGAATGTGTGACAAACAGTTAGTAGGTTACTCTACTTAACATCTGTTGTGACCAGATTATCTGTGATTTGTTGTGTTGGTTTTGTTTGTTTGTTTTGTTTCCCCATGTGTGTTTTCCCTTATAAAAACAGCACAGATGGGTGTTGGAGAGGGGAAATCAATTGGAGAATGGTTTGGACCAAATACAGTTGCTCAAGTACTGAAGTAAGTCAAATCGCAGTGGCTCATTCAGAGTGTGTACTCCCCTGGGGCAGCAAAGCTCAGAGACCGAGGCACGGCCCAAGACACAGGTTTGAAGGCTGCTCTCCCTCTCTCTCAGAATCGGGAATATTTTGTGCCATGTGTTTGCAGTGGGGACCGTGATGCTGAAGGCTGGTGGGCAGGTACTGAGTTGGGATTGGGTGAGTTCTGAATGGTAATACACCAAGAGCCTGGGGAAGAACTGCAAGAAGGCCTCTAACCAGTAAGCACCAGAGCTTTGCATTCCTTTCCACAAAGTGGCACAGCTTTGACAGGTCAGGAGTGCCACCATGAGATGAGAGCGGTGGTATGAAACCATACCTGGGAGCCATCCAGGCCAGGAGGGAACTGAGATGCAGTTCCGCCTGCAGGCTGCTGTATAACATGGTGGGCAGCTCCTCCTTGTCTAGGAGCCACAATTAAGAGTGGACTTTGCTCTGTTTCTGAGGAATTAATTGGTGGAGGTGCCAGGTAGCAAGTAGAGGCTAGACTGCAGTCCCAAGTGCTCAGCAGCAGTTCTTTGCAGCCCTGGGACAGACACGCATTCTAGAGAGAGAGAGGAGCTAAAGCATGCCCTGGCCTCTGTCACTTACAGATTCTTCATGGCTTGGTGCTCACATACAGGGTTTTTTTGGGCTTATTTTAGGCAGCTGACTCTGCCTGTGCAGCTTAAGAGTGTGGCTCCCTTCCCCGGAGTTTTGGATTTCACACAAGTGGACAGAAACCAGCATGCTATAATATCCCCCTTCTAACTTCTGGGTGCCAAAAACCTTTTATCTGATCTAGCTTTTAATGCCTGTCTGCTGTCCACATGCGCACAGAAATAATTCTGCTGAATGTAGCTGAACTTTCTTAAGCAAGAAGTTACGTGCAAAACTGGCGCAGGATTTTTTTCCTTCTTTAAACAATGCCAGGCACAATCAGAGACTGTTAAATGCAATACCAAGTAATAAACCTAATTATGTGGTTGAGCTGTTGCTGTCACTGCATTTGGCAAAAGGACAGAACAGTTTTTGCAGGGTACAGTTACACTGTGTGTGCTTTTGCCAGTACCACTAAGTATTGATTTTTCTAAATATATTAAACATTAAATATTCAAAGTTATCTTTTTATTATATGGAGACTTAAAAAAAATCCAATAAAGATGTTTTTCCAAAGAAAGAATTTTATTTTTTTTGCTCAAGAACCATCTGAATGTTCTGAATAAAAAGCTATCATCCTGGTCCTCATTAGTTTATATTAATAATTACCTTAATGTTTTCTAGGAAGCTTGCTTTATTTGATGAATGGAATTCATTAGCTGTTTATGTATCTATGGACAATACAGTGGTCATTGAAGACATCAGTAAGTGAAACATTAGTTCTCTGGTCACAGTTTTTGTTTCCCCAATGTAGCTGAGTATGAACAAAATACTTTTGAGCCATCCCTACTTGTTCCCAGGCTAAGGAAAGGAATAAAGGAAATGCAAACTTGGGTTTTGGGTGTCCCAAACTAAAGGTAGAGCAGAATGATGTGGGCCTTTTTGGTGGCCAGATTCCACACCGCACAGTTTGGGAGAAGATGGAGTTTGGTCTGTGCTGCCTAAACTCTTACCCCAGAAACAGACTGCAGTCTGTAGAAATACAGAGAATTGTCTGGTAAACTCTGTATTAAAAAGAGGTGTGCGTTTGGCAGGCAGAAGAGAAGCCAGAGGTAGATCTTATTTTTCAGTTGTGAGAGGTGAGTTCACAAGTGGTGTTTAGCCACAGCCTATTTTACTCCAGTTGCTACTTCTGCTGATTTTATGCTCACGTCATTGGAAGTGAAGATTTCCTTGAAGAGTTTCTAACACTGTCATCTCTGCCATTTCATTTCCCAGGCAAAGCTTGACAGTATTAATAATGCTAGTAGGAAATGTAACTTCAGTCTTAAATTTTCATCCCTGAGTGATTAATCTTGTGTCTCACTAATGCGCCAGCACATACTCTGTCTGCTGGAATCACCTCTACTAAATAGTTACGATTTCCATGCCCGGCTCCTTTTGTTTGGAACAGGAGCTCTGTAAAGATGCCTGCCAAAGTAGCTCAACTCACATTCGAGAGGAAGGTGTGCTCTGCATTCCCTCTGCACATTCAGGGATTTCTCTTGTCATTCCCACAGAGAAAATGTGCTGGTCCCCTCCGCAGAGCAGCAGCGTGCCCCACAGCAGCGGGCATTTGCACAGAAGCACTCCTGGCCGAAGTAAGAACACAGCAGGATTCTGCACAGGCTGGAAGCCCCTCTTGCTTATTATCCCTCTACGGCTAGGGATAAATCACATCAATCCAGTATACATCGAGGCGTTTAAAGTAAGAGGGGGTGTTCAGTGAGATGTTTGTAGTTGTGAAGTAAGTGCGGGTATCTGTTACACCAATAATCAACTTCAATTCTGTTTTTCTACCTTTGAACTCCTAGGAATGCTTTAAGATGCCCCAGTCTTTGGGAGCATTAGGAGGGAAACCAAATAATGCCTATTATTTCATAGGATTTTTAGGTAAGGAAAAAAGAAACTTAATTCAAATGTCTATGTGATCTAAAGAGAATGGTGGTTTTGGTGTGTTTTGGGTTTTTTTTTTGGAAGGGGGATTAGCAGTTTAAGCATGAGAGTAAAGAAATGAAGAAACGTACCTCAAATACTGCAGGAACAGTATGATACCATTCTTACAGGAACAGAAAAGTAGCAGCAAAGCTTGTTGTAAAAATAAGTAATGATAGAACAACAAACTAAGAAAGGTAGATGGCATTCAATGAGCGTCAAATGTCACTACTGCTGAAATACTGAATTTTTCCTAATCATTAATACTTCTAAGGAAAGGTGTCTTGGTTTATTCTTTTACTTCACAGTTTTGTTTTTCTTTTTCCTTGTATTTCAGCCTTTTTCTACTAGCAGTATCCTTTTCACCTTCTGTGTCTTATTAATTAATCCAATAGTTATACTAAATGGAGTCTTTTAGATTCGATCCATAATTTTTGTGGATATTTTGTTCTTAGTTTTGTAAAACCTGAATTATTTTAGTCAGGCTTCTTTGTTCCAGTTTCTGAGTGAATGCCTAATGAGATTACAGCCTGCATTTGTGGTCATCCTGTACCTTTTGGTCTGTGGAATGTTAGGGATTACAACAGCTGAGATTTTTAAAAAAAGGACTGGACCTCACATAGAAAAAGGAAAACATGTGACAAAGGTGGACAAACCAACCCCAAAATCTATTGCATCAGGTCACACTACAAGATTATACTAAATACCCTGTGGGAAACGACTGTGGCTGAATTTCTGGTTCTCTTGAAGACTCCCTAGCTAGAAAGTCTGTATGTGGACTATAATTCATGCTTTAAAAGTCTGGATTGAATAAGTGCTTATTAAAGTCTCTTGCTTATTATCAACACCTGGATTTTACCTGCACAGGCAATGAGCTGATCTATTTGGACCCTCACACCACTCAGAGTTTTGTAGATTCAGAAGAAAATGGCACAGTTGATGACCAGAGCTTCCACTGCCAGCAAGCCCCCCACCGAATGAAGATCATGAATTTGGACCCTTCAGTAGCTTTAGTAAGTGTTAGGAAATAATAGATGTGTGTACTTGGTTTCCAAGGAACAGCTCTGTGTATGGGTAAGGGCATTTCCTTGAGCGGAATCAAGATTAGAGGACAGGCTTCAACAGGTGGTAGTTCATATATTAACTGCACAGCATCCATCAGTCTTGGGTTAAGCAGGGCACTGACTGCATCCCAGGGAGCCAGGTAATTGTCTTTACTGAGCAGTGAATACCTTTTGCAAGGAGTATTTTGAAGGTCAAATCAAGGAACTGAATTAGGTGGTGTTATATTATTCCATCACTACCATACATGTGTGGTCTCTCTGGACAAGTTTCTTAAGCTTAACTTATTTTTATATCAGAATTTAAAAATCTTTAAAGGGACTTGTTTGTAGAAATCATCCAGAATTCTCTGGTAGCTGACGAAATTAAATCCGATCCCATGCCAGCATCTTCTGGTTGGTTAGAGGTGGTTGCCACTTGAGGTGGATGTTTCTAAAGCTTTAACCAATGCATAAAGATGCTGCAGCATCCTTCCTTCGTTGGCCTACGGTTATTATTTAATGCTACTACTGTTTGTATTTTTTCTTTTAGGGTTTCTTTTGCAAAGAAGAATGCGATTTTGATAACTGGTGTAGCCTTGTACAGAAGGTAACTATACTATCTTTATTTGCTCTGTATGAAATAGTGGGGCTTTAAAAGATGGAAGTTCCCCTTATATCCTTCTCTGCGTGCGAATTAAAGGAGCCATGGAGACGAATGCCCTCACGCAGCGGGGTGAGCCAGTAGCACTGAACTGCTGGTCAGAGCTTGTTCAGTGTTTTGACAGCCAAGAACCCTGCCACTTGGCAAACGAGGGTGAACATATTTCATTAAAAAGTTTTAATTTTTTTAGCACTACTGCGTTACTGGCTGAAACTTAGTAATTTACTGAGAAATAAGTGTTCAAAGTAAGTTTTAACTGCCATGATGTAGCAATTTATTTGCTTCCTAATCCTATTTTATTATTTGACATAATATATTATTACGTGTTCTAATTGTGACTGTTAGTACCTGGTGCCACAAAAGATCTGACTCTGTACGTGCTGAATCCCCCAGCTCCTGCTGAACACAGTTGGTAAACTAAGTAAGAGAAGTACAAATGTGAAGCAACATCAACCTCTCCAGGCATTTATTAAAAAAAAAAAGGCTAAGGAAAGCAGTTTGTAAATAACTGAAATACAGGATATTCTGTAGCTTACCTGACTGGAGAGGAGTGGGATTTGGCTTCAGTAATTACTTGTCTCTCCTTATCAAAATCTGTTGGGTTTTTCTGAGCCGATAGATCTGGTTTTTGTTCCCATTTGATCAACAGAAATCTCGAACAAAGAGGTCCATGCAAATAATTTGCTTTTAAAAGGTAGAAAATATTATAAGTTCTTAGTGTCTGTTTACTGCATGTAAACAAACTTAGAGGTGTGTGGGGATCAAACCTGATACACTGATAACCTGTAGGGCAGTTGAAGTGATATGTCCTCCAGGTGTTTTCAGCTAGGAAAATATTACAGAGCTCCTTGAAGCAGTGATTCATAAAAGGAGGTACTTCAAATAACAGGCCTTCACTGTTTGTCTGTAGTAAAGCCTTTGGTTTTTCGATAGACATATATAATTAAAAATGTTTTTAATTAAGCAGACATGTTTTGTCTTTGAAGGTTCTCTTAAGGCATCTTTTAAACTCAAAGTATTCTGTCCTCAGGAGATTCTGAAGCAACAGAGTCTACGGATGTTTGAGCTGGTCCAGAAACATCCCCCACACTGGCCTCCTTTCATACCTCCAACAAAGCCAGAAGTGACAACCACAGGAGCAGGTGCAGTACCTTCTGAAAGTACAGCAGAATAGTCCTCCTTAGAAAACAGAAGGATGATGACAGGTGGAATAACAGGGCTTTCTTAAGTGTCAAGCAATTGCCAGGGGATTAAATGCCTTATTCTTACAGAGTAGCAGGCAGTTATCCAAACAGGCCACACTCAATTGCCAGCATACCTATGTGTGTGTGTATATATATATGAAATCTTACACACTACTTTGAAGGATACCTTTCAGAAGAGTGCTTTCACAGTTGTTTGGGTTTTGTTTGTTTTGTTGGGTTTTTTTTTAAGCAAAATTGGACGTCTTTACATATTGTAAATTTTTGTGTGTGTGGTTTCTTTTTTTCTTTCCCTTTCTTTCAGAACTCATTGAATCTACTGACAAGCTCTTTGAATTGGAAGAAGAATTTGAAATCCTGAGTGTATGAAGGAAACTGTGGCGACCCTTCTGAGTATTGAACATATTGCTAATATTATTGCATTGACTTAAAGCAAACAGCCATGTTAGCTCCAAAGTGCCTGAACTTACAGATAACAGAGCACGGAAACCTGGTAGCATCTAAAACTCCAACAGTGACAGTTCCTTCTGTCGGTGAGCTTCCCCAGCTGGAAAGGCAGTAAAAGATCTTCTTATAAGACCCTTAAAGGGAACTTCTTCTTAATGTGTGTCTTTCCTGAAGACAAATGGACCTTTGAGATTAAGGCAAAAATGGGCTGTATGTTTGGAGAAAGGGATAACACAAAATGGATATTTCTTGCTCTCATATAATGCAATAGTTTAGTTCTTAAAGCAAAACAGTCTTCAGTTCAGGAGGATGTTTACTTCTGTTCCCTCCTGTGGGCTGCATCGTAGAAAAAAATGCATTGTCTTGTTTAAAAGATCGACTGGATCAGAAGAAAATTGTTTCCTTGTTAAATATTTTAACATGTATTTGAGCAACCACACTTTATTACAAAAATGTTTCTGTAAAAGGAACTGTGTCTAATGTATACGTTTTGCAATAGCCTTCCTGTTTCTGGGAAACCTCAAGAGGAACAGGAGACTCAAATAGTTGATACAGATCACAACCACTGCTATAGGTATGATATATTTCACCTTGACCTTAAAATTCAAATCACTAAAACTTAGGCTGACTTTTGTTTTCGGAGCTAAAAGAGTCAAAGGTGGTTTAACTGTACCTTATTTATTTTAAAAGAAGATTTACACAAGTTTCTCTGTTACGGCACTTTATCTGTGCATCTAATAAATTTCTTAAGCTTTTCATAGGTTGTATGCTGCTATATTTTGTTATTTTGTTTGTGCGAACTAAATATATACCAGGTTATCTTAAAACTTAATATATAGGCATATGCAAATTACTTGTTGGTTTTTTTGACTTGTTGCCTTTTGAAATCTGTTTTGGTAAAAGTGCCTTAATTCTACAGGTTTATCAGAAGAGCCTGTGCGGTTTTATTTCTAAGGCAGAGTATCTTTCTAGCAGCCGTAAGAAAACCAGCTCAGAATTATTGAAGGCAGAGATCTTCTAGTCCATTATAAAGTTCTTTTTTACTATCAGACAGTCCCCATTATGGTCATTTTGTCATGATAGTGTAATGGACGTGAATCGCAGTTTCATCTGCACCAATAAATGACAACCTCGAGAACTCCTGAATGCTGTCTCCTCTCACTTGCACTTCTTCATGGGGGCCAGGGTGAGCCCCACGAAACAATTACCAAGATCATATTTCAGCTTGTTTGCCTTCAATGTGTATTAGCCACAGTTTGGAAACTACACACTTAGAAAAAAAATACCATTTTCCCTGCTCCATGTTTTTGTTTGTTTGTGGGTTTTTTTTTTAAATAAACCATTATTTCTTAATTAATACATGAACTTCGTGTTCATGTAACAGCAGTTGTAGCCCTCTCCTTCCCACAAACAAAAATGAAAATGAAGCCCCTGCTCTAAAAGGCTCAGTTTTGAGCAGTAAATGCTCAAGGCACCTAAGGTCAGAAATAAAAAATAATTGCAAAAAAAAAAATTACTTATTTCCCTCTATAGCTCTTTGTTACATAAACACTCTTCAGAAAGGAGGACTCAGCCCTGCAGACCTCTTGGAGAGGTGTTCCTGGGGGTGGGGGTGTAAATAGATATATGAGAATGGGGCTGATGGAAGGATGGCTGGTGATTGGAATTCCCACTCTGTGGCCCTGGCAGAGGATGCTTGGGTGGGAAGGGGCTGGTTGAACTTGATGGAAGTTTGGACACCAACAGCAGTGAAACCAGGTTATTGCAACAGAAGCAGCTCTCTAAAGTTAGTGGTGCTTAAAATGCATAAGGCTCTGATCCTGGAAAAACAAACCCTGATTGTATTTGCTTGGATCCATGTTCAAACAAACCCAAGCCCCTATAGACACAGTACCTGATTGACACCCCTTCTTATAGCACCATGGGAGCCCAGTGGCTGAAGAATTCATTGTAGTTTACCAGTGGCTTGCATAACCCAAGGTGTAAATACACCATGGTCTGTCTGTGCTGGGACAGCTAAGAAGTAGATTGGCTGCTCTGCACAAAAAGATTGTCACTCAGGAGCATTCAAATGCCTTAAAAACATTTACAAAACACATCCAAAGCAGTTGCAGGTCTATCAGAATTAGGAGTAAGTTCAGTGAAAGGCTAAATTGTTCTTCATAAATTCCCTGCTCATCTCCAGTGTGGTTCAACTCCAGAACATGCAGAGCTCTCTGGCCCTGATCTAGGAAGATAATATTATATTATGCATGTAAATAATAATTAAGAGTAAAAATACTATCTGCTTAAAAGCAAGTGTGTTCTTAAGTACTTTGCTGGATAGAGTTTGAGCTCTAGAACCTAGTAAAGAAATAATACTTGACAATAATGCCTCAGTCTTACATTAACAATAATATGAACAATTTTGTCTTAAAGATTTTTAAGCCAAGGTGATAGTGTATTTGTAAGGCACATCTTAGAATAAGTCCTGGAATGTCAATATGTAAGGTCTTCCTACACTTTACTCCAGAGAAGTTGACAGTAATAACTTTAGCCCAACTAAATGAATTTGTTATATATATTAGCATACTTTTTTCATGACTCTCCCTCAGAATATACAAGGATAATACAATTAGTGGCACTTCTCTTTAATAATGCCCTGAAGGAAAGTGTGACTAGTTAACAGTGCATACACTAGAAATACAATTTTTTAAACTAACAGGAGGAAGAAGCACACAACACTTCGTGCCTATAGAAGTAAAAAGTGCACATCCCATCACTGCTTACTTCTGTGTTTGCATAGCCTCGTGTGCTGTCTGGTGAAGCCTCTACTGTTCAGATACACGCAGCTTGAACAACTAGAAAATGAGTGTGCCAAGGCTACCTCAGGAAATGAACGTTCGTAGTAATGAAATGTTTCTGGTGGCTGCACATCATCTGACTGCAAGAAGATAAGCACAGAGCTAGAAGCAGACATTCTACCTGGAATATATTTCAATAGAAAGCTATGAAAACTGCTAGAGATGTTTTGGATTCATCTTCACATCAAAAATCGTGTTTTTCACTGGGGCAGCTCTTTAAAGTCAACTGTGGATGACAGCTGGATTAGAACTGAGTACCTGTCACTGGAGGAAGGAATGTCCCATCTGTGTAACAAGCAAAGCAAAACAAACTCATCTTTGAGTCTTGCTAAGGAAGTTAGTTATCAACCAGTTAGTGTTTCTAAGTCACCTACGATCCACTGATAAATTTTAGCTAGCTCTCTATTTTCATAGCACTAGACCAAATACTATTTGCAAAGACACTACTAAAGCATAACTTTTGAAGAGTCTCTCTTGATGATTGGCAGGTGGCTTGGACAGAGGAGTGGTAATAATGTGAGACATCAGTTATTCTTCGGTCTGAATAAAGGAACTCACAGAGACTTTCTGAGGTAGCCATAAATGAGGGGAAAAAAAATCCCACCGAATTAAAAGCATAGCACCATGGTCCATAAAACCCCCGCGGTTTCAGAGCACCGGTCTTTCCCTCCTCTGCGTGCAGTCAAACTCTTGGACTTGCCACATGATTTTTGTAGAACTCTGGCCATCTTGATGCACCCATCAACCACACACAAAACAGGTTTATGGATTTATCCTTCTTCACATCAGTGATGTCTAGTCTCAGATAACAAAGACCGTTAACGTTACTGCATTTTTGTTACTACAAGTTCTTCATGCACACTTGGCAACGGCTGACCCTTGTTCGAAGTTGTCCTGCTTTCAGCGTTTCTGAGGGAGGAGCACTGACAAACTGCTGCGACTGCTCAACGGTGGTCAGCCAGAAGCTGTACTTGTTTGCAAAGTAATGGCATGTTCCCCTAGCACCATTGCATTCAATGAACGGAGTAGCACGGAAATCCTCCAGGCAAGAACCAGGCGAGACAAGGGACTGACCCCCACCTTCGGCACCAGCCGCAGTATGCTGAAATAAAGACGTCAGATGAGTTCAGAGGGACAGAACGGAAGGTAAACAGGGGACTCTTCTGGTCCCATCGTTAAAAGGAGTAAAACCAAAATTATTCCTTGGCAACGTGTATCTGTCTTTTGAGTCAGGGTGAGGGGTGAAGAAGCACAGGAATGTACTTAGGCTGAATAAACAGGCCTGGTATAATGGAAAACCAGCTTTTCACTTGCAAGCTGGGAAAATTTGGAAACCACAATGCTGACTTCATACTTTGCTAACTATCTTGCACTAATAAGCTTCTAGGAGAATGTAATGGAAAATGTTCTACTTTTTCCACTGACAGGATTAAGACACTGCTGTAGCTTAAGTAGCTTTTCCACATTTAAAGGCCTGAAGACCAAAGAGTATCTGTGTATACAGAACGACTGTGTCAAAATGACTACTGAACTTGAGCAGTGCAGGTGAGGGGGGTTCCAGCTACAGAGGAACAAATTCAGAAAGCTCACAGCCAGCCAGCTGATAAAAAAGAAATGCATGAGGGCAAGAAGCTATAGGGCTCTAGTTTCCTGTAAGCAACTCACAGAACATGGGCTCAGACAATGAAAGTGAAGATCTAGAGATGTTTAAAGCTGCTTTTGCATTAGCGGTAGTACCCTTACCATAAGGAAGGAGTATCCTATCCATAGGCTGCGCCAACCAAGGGGACACTGAGGGATAGTGATGTCCTGGCTGTGCACAGCCACAGCCTGGGAAGGTGCTTCACACACTGAGCAGCGACTGATGTACTGTGGGATCTGAACACTGTCCACTGGCATCATGGGGATAGGAGCCGTGGTGGAGAGCCAGTAGGACTTGTCATTTCGGCTGGCGTAGTAGCAGACTTCATTGATGTTGCAGTAAATAAAAGGCATGGTGCTGAAGCGAGGCAAACATGAGCCAGCAAAACCTGGAAATATCAGAGAAGTGGTCATACCAAGCATCTGCCAGATGCTCCAACTCATACAGAGCAGACGTGAGCGGCAGAGGATGGCACAAGTGACACTGCTCCCAGTGCAGGTTCTGGCCAAGCAGACTCCCACCACCTCTACTACCAGTGAAGATTGCTCATTTGAAACGGGATTTTGGCCTGCATCGCTTATGTCTGAAAGAATTTTGTCAGCTCACCAAGATCCTGGTTGTGTGACTTCTCCTGTCCCTCCACGTACAACAAGCTGTAGCCATCCCAGAGCTTACTCATTCCTATGGGACAAGGTGGGATTTGGTCTGACTGACTGTGCTTCACTAACGTGTATCCAACACCCACGCTTCGACCAGGCATTCCTGGCAAACCAAGTGAGCCTGTCTTTCCAGCAACACCTAGAAGACAGAAGAGGGATCACTATTACTAATAAGCAGTGTGGACATCAGCTGGCTCTATATCTGATTTTGGCATTGCTGTCATTGTGTTTATGTCAAGTCTTGTGCAACGAAGAGCCCAAGCTTTGATGGTTGTTGTATGAATAACTAGACATCAGTTCCAAAAGCAGTCATTTCACAGTAGCACCCACCCGTGTTCTACCTCATTGGATTTTACTTCCTTGCCCAACAACTCTGCTACCAATGTGCTAGCACATATCTCATAGCACCATCATTCTGAGGATCTCAAAGCACCAAACAAAACCTAGTAAATTCATTTCTGCTACAGCACACTTCATGATGATACTCCTCTGACACAGGCCAGAAGTTGAACAACAAATCTGCATTCTGTGGCAGAACGCAGACCTCTCTCTGTGCCTTTGGTCTACTATCCAAGCCTCACAGCTGTGTTCCCTGTGAATAGCTCTTCAAGAGACTCCCACATCCACAAAACATTAAAACCAAAAGATGTTCAGAACTGTGCCTAGGGAAACACCAGCAGTGATAGACAACAATGACACGTGACATAATCTTCCTCACTGAAAATTAAACGTACTTCATTGCAGATACAAGACACAAAATCGCGTACATCCCCTGGTCTTCCTAAGGTAACTGGGTGTTAGGGAGGGTCTCTGTGGAACCTGTAGGCAAACAGAATTCTACCAATTCCTTCTTTCTGATCTGTGCTCCCCAAATCAAAAAATTACCTTCAAATCCCTGTGGTCCTGGAACACCCGAAGGTCCTGGATCTCCAACTATGCCAGGTGATCCAGGTAAACCATCACGTCCTTTCAAACCAGATCTTCCTGGCAGACCTTTTGTACCTGAAAATAAATACAATTATTGCTATAATTATTTCCTCATACCAATGCCTTCACTCCTGCAATCATATTCCAGAAGAGAAATCCATCAGCAGCAGCCACCGAGAGCTCACTTTGACAGCTGTGGTTACAAACAACTAACTCCATACAGAGATTCCACACAATCTGACTGTCTGTTAAAGGACTGAGAGGTGCAGCTGAACATCAGACAAGGCTGCAAGTGCAGCCCCAAGATCTTGGAGATGCTACTGATATTATTAGTCTGAAGCCACACTGGACCCAAGACTCAGGTTTCAATTTGATGGCTGTGGAAGTCTGTGAACTCTTCTCACCCCTTTCTCTCAAGACTGCTGCCACTGTGAAGACAAGAATCCTCAGGCATAGTGGCCCAGCTGTCACAAGCTGAAGAAAGTTGAGCTACCTCACTGAAATGTTGCACAAGACTTCAAGTTACTCCTTTTGCTCAATTTCATCCTCTTTTTCAAACCAGAAAATCGGTCTTGATGTTCAGCCTAAATATTATGTAAAATTAGAGCTATATTATGTAAATTAGAACTACATTCACCAGGAATAACCAAGATAACATCTAGAAGGAAGGACTGGTGCTAAGAGGTGTTCCTGCTCTAGAAGTTTTCATGAATAAAAGGGAATATTAACATTTAAATATCATCTGAGTGGCAGTGCTGAGGAGGAATCACGGGGACTTGCTGGGCCTAGGAGAGCCAACTGGTGCAGGACCCACCAGAGCTGCTTTGCCAAATGATATGAACACAGTGGTGTGGGCTGAAGTTCCCAGCACTTCTCCAGCTACAGTATTTCATTGACAATTCAAGTAACTGGCAGTGCTGAATCATTTTCATGACCACTCAACCTCCTAGTAGCAAAGCTGGTATCATCATCAGCTACATCACAGGCTGCTGAACCTCATTCTGGAAATCTAATTAAACAATACTATAAAAGTGCATGAACAGAATTTATCAAATGCATTTTAATAATAATGAAACATGGTATTTTTATGCATTTTGCTGGAATTATTTCTTTTATTAGAAAAACCTGTAAAGCTTCCTAATGCATTTGAGAAAGCAGTGCTGTCCCTCCTGAGGGCTGGCATTTCAGTGATCCGAGTGTACTTTTTACCTGGCTTCCCAGCTGGGCCCTGAAATCCAGGATCTCCATCAAAGCCAAGGACACCATCAATTCCTGGCAGACCAGGTAAGCCTGCAGGGGCTGTGACTTCTTCTGGCTGGGGGGTTATACCTGGAGCCCCTTGTCGGCCAGGGAGACCTGCACAAGGTGCAAATGACATTGTAAGTACCCCACAAAACCTGGCAGTTTTGATGATAATACTGACACAAAGGAGAACTGTGTTAAATCAAGACTGCCTTGGTACATCAGTACTGGGTGTCTGTACAAACTGGGATATCAAGCTCTTTCTAATTTATTTAAATCTCTAAGAAACTGTCTCTCAAATATTCCCATTAAGGTAGCTCTGAGATTTTTCCCAGCCCAAACCATGTGCAATAAAGTACATTTTTTTCAAATCATCCAGCACTCACCTCGACGGCCCATTTCACCTTTCAGCCCAGGGTAACCAGGATCCCCTGGAGGTCCATCTTTACCTGGCATCCCCATAAGGCCAGGCTCTCCTCTTATACCTGCAAAGATACAGAGCTGAAGACCTCTGGAGCTCAGCGTAGGGTCCTGATCCTGACCCACAGTTGGAACACACTTATGGCAGCAATGGCAACAGAAGCTCAGCTCTGAGATGTGATGGGACCACAACCCTTAAGGAACTCTGCAACCTTTTTGATGTCCAGAATAGCTGCAGGGCCTCAAGACAGGAATTTCCACTGCTGTGTAACTGCACTTTATTGAAAGTATTCCCTTTCCTTGTGTAACTCTCCTGGTTTGAGTGAGAACAGAACTAATTCTGTTCAGTGATTTTACTTTTCAGCTCAGTTCTTCTAACTCACTGCAC
>JANHFX010027492.1:19169-45858 GCA_027560015.1 Chloroceryle amazona
TCTGCTACAGAAGCTGCAAGACTTAGTGAAAAAACCGGCCACACAGGGGGGTGCAGAAAGTGAAAGGCGGCACCTGCAGGGAGGAGCAGAAGGGGCAGGTGACTCCCAACTGACCAACGAGGGGTTCCAGCCCATAGACATCATAGTCTGTATAAAGCAGAGGGATCTGGAGGGTCTATTGCTCGTCCTCTCTCTGGGGGCTCCTGGGCTCTTTTACCCTCTTGGCCTGCTTTGCTGGGCTTGGCCAGCAAAAACCTTGCTGGGTTTGGCCAGTAAAACCTGGATGGCTCAGAATAAGAACTTGGACAAGAAACCCAGCTGTGCTCACACCCAAATGAGCATTTGTTTCGAAGCAGTCACACAAAGCACACCTAGACACTTTCAAGGCAAGATTACCTTTGAATCCAGATGCTCCAGGGAGTCCAATTGGACCAGGGAGTCCCACGTCACCCTTAATGCCTCGCAAGCCAAGAACACCAGGGAAACCTGGATTGCCTGTGTCACCTTGGTCAGAAGCTGGCCCAGGGGGCCCTCGAGGTCCCGGAGGACCTGAAAGACCTGGAGATAACAGGGGTAATTAGTGCAATCTGCTCCTGGGGCAAAGCAAATGCTGGGGATATTCCCAGCATGCCTTTCTAGAGGACAGTCACTGATTGTGTGTCAATATTTCCAGGGGTGTCTCCTGAAGGAAAAGAACCAGACCCCACCTGCTTCTATCCACTCAGGTCTCAAACTTTTGAATCCTTTTAACCACAGTAACTTAGCTTCAAACGATGGGCCTGATGACTGAGATTCCCTAGGAGAATGAGAGCAGTGGCTTCAGATCCTTGGCTGGGGAAAGGCCTGGTCTCAGCCTCTCCACCAAGGCTGTGAGGTATTGAATGGGCACAAATCTTTCAAACTATACTTGCTGTCGACCCTATGGTGAGTGCTTCTTATGTACTTCTAAGTAGCAACGAAGCTTTGCTGTCTCCCGGCTCACACAGGCTACTTCTAAACTTTACACAGAGCCTATGATTAGAGCAGTGGAAACCACAGTCCAAAATGGAGCTGGAGTCCAAATTCAGCCATACTACGCTGGACTTAAGTACCTACCTTAGAGCCTGAGTTTCTCTTCTGTACCACAGCAGGTGAAACAAGTATGAATAGAATGCTTTAATAACACGTTAAATCAGGAATTGAAAACAGATCAACTCCTCCTCAGTCCTTGATCTATATTTCTGGTTATTAAAGTGACACTACTCATCTGAATCATTTGCTCTCAGAGCTCTTCAAAGGAAGCACATAAAGAAACAGAAATCTCCTCAGCTTGTCTACTTTCCTTAAGAGGTCTGTCTCTCTTCATACCTGAACTCCCATCAGTTCCTGGATGCCCAGCATCCCCAGGTCTCCCACGTATATCAGAAGGAAGAGAAACTCCAGGTGTTCCTGGCAAGCCAGGCACTCCCACAGGACCAGGGGGTCCTAGAATAAGAAATACAAAGTGAGAGAGTGCACCCAAAGCTCTTTGTGAACTTCACAGACACGGAAAAAAAGTAGTGGCTGAGTAGCATTTACACTGAGGACAAAAAGAGACATCTCATTACACAAGCTATACTCTGCTGTTCAGGAGAGGCACAGACACTGTAAGAACTGTGTAACCAGCTGTTTCTCAAATCTGTAGCCACATCACAGATTTAACATTTACCTGGCACAGTACTAACCACCTCTGTGGCTTCAGGAGTTCTCTTTGGCAATTCTGCCGACCATGGAACCCATTAACCTGAGCCACAATACATCCTGCTGGGTTCCCAGAGCATCAGTATTTACCCATGTCTCCTGATGAGCCTTTTGGTCCTGGGAATCCTAGAGGTCCTCTACCCAAGCCTGGAGAACCTTCTTCACCCTTTGGACCTGGGAGACCTGCAGGGCCTTTCAGTCCAGCTTCACTGAGACCTAATTAAACACAGTTAACAAAGATAAGAGTGTCTATTCAAATTGCCTAATAGCAGTTAAATTAAACTGAGTTTGTGTAACTTATTTCTGCTGTTTTCAGTAGAGTAACAGAAAGGGATTTGGTGCCTTGTGCTACTCTGGTTGTGCAGAGTGAATTTAAACAATCTGCAAGATGCTGAGAGAGAAGCATTTGACTGTTCTGGTCCTCCCACAAGCTCTTGCTCAAGGATGTGAACACAGCACTCCTGTGACAGGATTTGCCTGCCAGACTGTATGCTGTGTCTCTCAAAAGGATGCAACATAGACATAAGGTTCTGGTCTTTAAACAATCTAGTGAGCTTCACGCTCCAACATGGAGAGATCAGTTTGCACAGACTGCTGCAGAAGATACATGGAGGCACAAGTGGTGCAGTGGCTCCCAGGAAGAGCCTGCTCAGAGTAAATACTCTGGTAAGAGTAAATACCAAGCAGCTCTCACAGACAGGAAAATTGTGGAGGATCTGTATGCTGCAAATCATTAACTTCTAATAGAGAGTGTTTTAAACATAGAAAACACAGGCATCATTTGAGTTTTACATGTCGAGGTTGTCTATTTTCATGCACAAAATGTCTGGCACCAATTTTAAGAGCTGCTTTACAAGGTGACTGTTATTAACTACGTCTCTTTGGAAAGGTCTTTGCCTCTTTACATATAGTAAAACACTGTTTGCAAAACAGAACATTCTATTTCATATGGCAGAAACTATGAAAAATCCAGCAAAGCCTTCCCAAAAGCAGAATCCAGAATCTAAGCAAAGAAATCAGCTTCTGATTTTACTGATGCCTTATGCTCCACATAATGGAGAGCTATGGAAAGCAGTAAGGAAACATGCCATTGCTAAGCCCAACTCAAAGCAAGTATTTGATGCTGCCCTGCTAAAACCAAAGATCCATTAGAAATGGAAGAGTTTTATGATTTCATTCATTCAGCTTTCCAGTGGTGACAGAGTCCTTTAGGAATGCAAGGACAGCCATCACCAGAAAAGCCTCCTCACTCCACAAGCTGCATCCTATTCTTACTGGTGTTAAAGAAGAATTTGTTCATGCATGTTAAGTATCCAGAGGTTTTTCTTCAGGTTATAATTAAATTCAGAACCGGGTGAAGTAGGGGAATTTTTTGGGGAACACTGTTCTCATGATGGACCAGCACATGCATTTCCCCAGTGATGACACTGATACTACCCTCTTCCCTTACCTGGTGTTCCAGGAGACCCTTTTGTGCCTGGCAAGCCATTCAGACCATTTAGACCTGGAAATCCATGAAACCCTGAAGAGACAGGGGGAACACATACATGAGCAAGTAGGTAAATAATCTAGTTAGGTAGATGGCTCACGGAGACTACAACATGTATGAGAAACCTGACACACAGGGAGGGGGGGACACAGTATGTAAAGTCTTCCTTCACACAGGCCCCCTTTAGAGAAACTCATCCTGCCGCTCTCATGCCCATCAGTGATCCAAATCAAGTGAGAGCCTCTCCCTTTCCAACCATTCCTCATTTCTAGCAGCTGGTGCCTGCACTAACTCTGCCAAGAAATGAGCGGATTTCCCACGCACCGCTGGCCCACACATAAGAGTGCTGCCTGTCTGCTGTGATAGCCTGGGCCGAAACATTGGGTTTCTGACCCAATTTTTCCACCCATATTCAGGCTCCAGATATACCTTTAGGTCCTGCTGCTCCACGAGATCCAGGAAATCCAACAGATCCTGGCTGCCCTGGAGGTCCTGGTGGCCCAGGGCTTCCTCTCAGCCCAGCATTTCCAGGGACTCCTAAAAACAAGCAGAGAAATGTTCCTGTCTTACACATCCCGGCTGGAACAGCTCACAGCCCCATCTTACAGCTTCTGTTCCTGCACTTAACTCGTAAGATGGGTGACTGAACTACTAGTTAGATAAAGCAAAACCAAACACAAATCTCTCCTCACTGCCACTGCTAGCATAGCACTCATCAAGCTGTTTATTTGAGAGCTTTTCTCTTTTAATCATGGCGATGACATTCATCATCAATCACCAAGTGACACACTGGAACAGTTCACAGACTGAATAACTAATTAAACTGGTTTTCATATAAAATATTCCAATAACTACTTTCACTGTTCTTTAATCTTGGTAATGATTTGAGAAGCTACTTTACACCACTACCCAAAGACAGTTGTAGCCATCCTTCTGCTAGGTTTGGCTCTAGAGAGGGAACAGATACAACTGATGCAATGGAGAATTTAACAGCATCCTTGCCCATAAGCAGTTGCAAAGAAGCTGCTACTGCTTGTACCTAACTGAGGTCTCCTCTGTTTTGTTAAAGGACTTCCTTTAGGTTTCCATTGTGCAGGATTTGTCAGCCTTCTTGCTTAAGCCTCAGCTGAGAAAGGCCAACCAGGGCTAAGGAAACAACAAGGTGAGGTTGTTCTGCAGTCGCACCATGAGCTGCAGAACTCGGATGCCTGGTCCAGTACCTGCTGGTCCTTCTGGGCCAAGATCTCCTGGGCCGCCCTTGAGTCCATTCACCCCAGTATTTCCTGGGTAGCCTGATTCACCCTTGAGTCCTTCTCTCCCTCTCTCTCCTGAAAGGATAAAACCAGAGAGCATGCTAGAGCACAAGTCAAACTGGAGGGAGGTGTTAAAAGAATGAGAAACATTATGTTGAGGCTGCAGCACTTCTGTCTGCTTAGCTATGGCCTGGGCCCTGAACTGGACTCCCCAGATGTCAAATATCAGTGTAAGTTCACAAGTTCTTTCTCAAGAAGAGAAGTGGGACTGAGCATTAGATTTGGGCTGTTCTTGGACATGCTCATTATCATCCAGATTTATACCTGACCTGCAGCAGACTCCTCAAATCTCACTTCCAGGAGAGGACTAAAGTATTTAAATTTGTAGATTACAAAAACACCCAAATTAGACAATGCTGTCTTGTTTAATCTCTAGCATTCTGCATTCTTCAAGTGAGAAATCAAGGGCTACTTACCTGGGAACCCTGGGTCCCCTCGCTCTCCTTTTGGTCCAGTGATGCCAGGAATGCCAACAGACTCTCCATGGTCACCTGGAAGGGAAAGACAAAGTGGGGAAGCCATTCCCTTACTGCATGTGGGGAGCAGTTTTCAGGGCTACTCAATAGCCTTGTCCATAAAAACAAACCCTGCCCATACGTCAAATCCCTGGAGCAAACAAAGAACAGAAATGATGTACCTGAGTTTGAAAATGCTTATAAGAAGCAATGGATGCAAATCCACTCATGCAAATGCATGACAAACTAAGCATTTATGGGTAATTCCACAATATCCTGCCTTTTACAGTTGTAACACAAGTTGATGAGAGAGAAAGGTACCTCTCACACTGTCCAGCATGCTTCATAAGATGCTGGGGCCAACCGTTCAAAGGACCGTAAAGTCATTTAGGCCTTTGGCTTGGGTGTGGTCTCATCTGAATGAAGCCCCTTACAAGGGGACGTACTTTGGAACAAGTCACTAGAGAGCAATGGACACTTCTAGAACACTACTCATGCATTTTAGTCATGAACATGAGGACTGTGTGTACTGAAGGACCACATACACTCTGAAAGATTCCTTACCCTTTGGACCAGGGAGGCCAGTAGGTCCTGGAAATCCAAGTGTTCCTGTGATACCATCTGAACCCTGAAAAAAACCCAAACAAAACAAACTAGCTTTTGCTTTTTATTCTTGCTGTTCTAAGTTTGGGTCACGTGGGATAACAGATTGCAAAGTTGTAGGAAGAAATACTATCCAAAGTGTCACTGAACAGCATGAGCCAAACAAAAAATCTTCAAGTTTTGTAAGGAAAAATCCTACCAGCTTCTGCTGCTTTGCTGCAGAAGTACCAACAAGAACACAACAAGTACAATGAGAACTCCTAAGAGCACTTAGAGAAGATGAAGATACTTAAGAAGGTATTTACCTTCTCTCCTGGCATTCCTGGAAATCCTGCGATACCATGTGCACCCTTCTGTCCTGGCAGCCCAGGCTGTCCAGGTGGACCAGGGAAGCCTGGGTCACCATGAAGACCTCTCTCTTTGCTTGTTGACCCAACTGGACCAGGGAGACCAGGCTGTCCACGGCTTCCTGGGATTCCTTTATCACCTGGGTTATATAAGAGTGCAATTTTTGTTTCATAATACAGACATTCAGCTCATTTGGCCAATTCACCCAAAGCTGCCCTTAAAGAGAAGGAAGGAATGGCATCAGCTCTGCAGAACAGAGCTTCAAAGGACAACTGTTTTCTCAAAATTCAGAACTGCCATATGCAAATGTTGCTAGAATGTGAGTGGCAGAACGGAAAACAGTGATACTGCTGGTGCTGTCAAAAGGACAGACCATGCTCCACTGGGAATAAGCAGAGTTACTGAATAACTGATACTGGCAACTATCTACAATGCTGTGAAATACCTCTAGGTCCAGGGAATCCTGCAAGTCCAGCTAATCCAGGATCTCCTTTGTCTCCTTTGAACTGCAGTGCCTGTTCTGGAGGCCCAAGAACAGGAAGACCAGGTGGACCTACATCACCTCTGTCACCTGAAGAAATAAGAAGTCAGGAAATCTTCTTGGAAAATAATCTTAACAGAGAAAGGGTGTAACACTAGAAGCTGTCAGACAAAACCAGAACTTCCATGTCTCCTGATGTGAATTCATCAGTAAGTACTCAGCAGCTTTGGCAAACAGGCCAAAGTATTTAACAAAGAAAAAAAGAACACAATATTTAGAAGAAAACATTAAATATGTAGATGCCTTAGAAGGGCCTCCTAAGATGCTCTGCTGCACAGCCAGCAAAAGCCTTTCAGCTGTTTCTCACCTTTTTGACCTTGGGGTCCCACAACTCCAGGGCTCCCTTTTCCTCCAGCGGTGCCAGGAGTTCCTTTAAACCCATTCACCCCAGGGACACCAGGCAGGCCTGGCATGCCAGGGAAACCAAGCAGGCCAGAAGACCCTTTCTCGCCTGTATGAAAAAGTTGAGAAATAAAAAGGAGAAATTAGTCTTCACTGGTACAGTGAGTACCCACCTAGCTGGTAGGTATAGGCAGTATGGGTCTGGTCAATCACCCAAATCTGAGTAGTAAAACATCACAACACAAACACAGCCACTGCTCTCATGGGTCTCTACTCATAATACCTTCAACCGCTTTTCAATCCACCTTTAAGAGTCTGGTCCTGCTTCCACTGCAAGAGCAAATCCCAATCAATTCCCAAGAGAGCAACGTGCAGTTACACAGCTCTGCCTAAAGTAACCTGGAGTTCTCCAAGTAACCAACTACTGTACTGTTGTGTAATCACCACACAGATTGTAAAATTTCTTTCCATTTGGTTTGGGCTTCATTCTCTCCCTTCTATAATTTTCATTCACTGTTCCTCATCTCTTCCAATTTTCTTGTCTTTCTATCTTGATTTACACAATCCTTTGTCCACAAGGGCCCAAGTCCTTTAAGGTAGATCTCCTTCTGACCATGATATGATAATTAAATCCATCGTTTCTAATTCATAACTCAGCAGCTAAACGAATGCATTCCAACACTAGTTGGGAATTCATTCTCTTCTGATAAGTTGGGCCTAAAATCAGTATTAACAAGGGTGGTTTGATTGGTTTGGGTTTTTTTGTGTGTGTGTGTGAGCACAGTGATCTCATGCTACTCCTCTAATGGAACACATACCTTTTGGCCCAGAGAAACCTGGATGTCCATCTTGACCAAAAGGCCCAGGTGGTCCTAAGAATCCTCTTTCCCCAGGAGATCCTGGAGTACCATCAAGACCTGGGAAGCCTTTCATACCAGCAGGGCCCTGTGGACCTACATCCCCAGTCAAACCTTTGGCTCCAGGAAGTCCTGAATCAATACAAGAACGAACTCAATAAATTATATCACACAAACACTAGGACCATTTGTAGACAGCTTCCCAAACTCTTTAAACACAGCATTGTTTTCAATAGGACAAATGGACCTTATGGCACATGCAGCCTACTAGAAAGCATAAAGCTTAGAATTGCAAAAGCATTAGTCATCTAATAATAAAATACCTATGAAGAGGGTTACTGCCTACATCACTACACAACTGGCAAGAGTGAAACCCCTTATGATGTATCCATTTTTGTTTCCTTTACCGAACACTAAACTGTAGTGCACCAGTCTTACCTTTATCATCAAGGCAGCCAAACCAGAATGGGCAGCATTATTAATGCCAGCTTCTGCTACCTACCCCATCCTCTGGGTGAACCAGAGATCAATTAGAGAGGCTTTTTTTACAAGTTTCTTTTCCACCTCGGCAGTTAAAATGTTACTTCTCAAGAGAAAATTGCTCACTAAGGGAACAAGCTTCTGATTGTGCTATCACAAAACCAACATCGTGTACATTGTTTTGCTTCTAAATGTTTCAGCATCTTCCCAGCTGAAGCTTTGTAATGGTTTAAAGTTTTAAATAAAGGTTCAAACCACTGAAATCAGAATGCTCAGATCCAAGGAGAGGAAGAGGCAGAAAAATCAGCTGGCTTCTGAAAAATGACATTTGCAGCAGTAGCACCCAATATACAAGCTTTGTTATACTCAGGGCTTAAATGTTTTAAGCTCCAACCCAGTATTTTTTGAAGCAGAAGATGAAACGGCTGCTTTACTTAAGAAGACAAAAGAAAACACACACACTTAAAATTTGTATATTTCCTTAGAAGCTTCAGGCTTTGTTACTGTCTGAGCATTCTCACTACAACGGTTCTCTGCCTTCTGGTTTATTAGCAATAATAAGGGGTATCACCTATAGTCAATGCAATTCTTGTAGCATTAAAAGCTAGGTTGTTAGTCCATGAGCTTTTATGCTACACTGCATTTTCTCACCTTGACAGCCTATGTGAAGAACCCATAACCAAACAGTGTGACATCAGAAATGGAGAGTTGATGATAAATGGAATAGAAACATGGTGAAGGAAAAAACAGACAAAATATGTAAACAGAAAGAACAAGGGTACCAAAGAAATTAATGATTCAGAGAGACTACAGCTGCAAAAAACTTCATGATTTGGAGCTTATCATCCTAGCAATGGGAGGCAAAGTCATATATGGCACACAGTCCAAAAATGTAAACTAATGGAGAGGCAAAAGAAACGTTAACATCAAAAAAAAAAACCAAACCAAACAACCCAAAACTAACAAACAAAAAAACCCAAACAAACAAGCAACAACAAAAAAAATACCAACAAAAAAAACCCAAACAACTTAAAATTCTATGATTTTCATCTCAAAATGATGTTACTGCTTTTGTTCCTTTCTTGTCACTGTGCTCCAGCACTGTCAGTCTGCATGTCAGAACAGGCGAGTTATGTCACAGCCCATTCTAAATCTCAGGTCCCTCTTTGCTGGGCTCTCAAGTCTTGCATATACTGTTATCATGAAACACTTCAGGCAGTGCAGCTTGCAGCTTGAGAGATACTGCTGTACACAAATGGTGGGGGTTTCCTTCCCCTTAAAGGGAAGGGAAATAAATTTCTCTTCTGCCACAGTGAAGAGAAATACAGAGAAGATTTAAGTGCTTGTTCTGAGAAAGCCAACAATCTTTCAACCTACCAAAGTCATATTTCAAGCAATCTCATATATTAGAAATTAATCATCATGAAAATGGGAAATGAAGATTAGTCAATGACACAGCCAGCACGAGACCAGAGATGTTAAAAATATCAAGACATTTAAGATGCGCTCTCCTATCTTTTTGCTGTACTTCTTACAGCTTTAAGGCACCATTTCTAGGCAGGAGTGGTCCAGCAGTCAGGACTCAAATTCAGTGCTCAAATTCTGCACTCTCTTAGCGCTGACGAGCGGCAGAAGCTCACTTCCTAGTGAATGCCAAATCTCTCCCACCCTTCCTCAACGTCGCAGCCTTCAGCTTTGAGAGCGTCTTCACGTGAAGACATTACATACCTGGTGCTCCTGGAAGGCCGACTGACCCCAAGGGTCCTGGTTTTCCCTTAATGCCAAAAGGACCTCCAGGACCAGGAGGTCCCCGCAATCCAGGGACACCCGAATATCCTGGATGACCCTGTTCGCCTTTAATGCCTAGGAGGCCTGGTCTTCCGTCTAACCCTGGGAACAGAGAGGTGGGAGGTTACACTACAAATAAAACAAAATTAACACCTTTCATTAAAAAGTGAGTTTTAATAAAAGCTGCATTAGATTCTAAGAGAAAAATGGAAAATAGCCACCTGTGAGCAGCTTAAGGAACTGCTAACACGGTATCTTAAAGAGATTGGAAAGAGAAAAGATTTTTGAAAGAGAAACAGTTTGATATTCCCAGCTATGAGCAGTGCCAGTGCTTACCTTTTGGTCCTGGAAATCCAAGATCACCTGTAAGCCCTTTATCACCTGGGAGTCCAGGTCGGCCACGCTCTCCCAGGACTCCACTCTCAGCACCAAACACATCTCCAGGAGCTCCTTTCAGTCCAGCTAAGCCTGAAGCACCCATTTTCCCAGGTAAACCATCTGTTCCATCCAGTCCTGGAAGCCCTTGTGACCCTTGCTCTCCTCGAGGCCCAGGGAAGCCTTAAAGAGAAAACCAGTAAATGCCACTTAGCAGAAGTACAGAATATCTGCTTCCAATAACATCTCTAACAAAATCAACACCTTCACAATTTCCATGCAAGAAAAAGTTGTTTGGAAATTTTCTGAATGTTTAAGTACTGAATTACAAACAATAACTGGTGACAGGAAGTGATGAAATTGTTTTAAACAGTTAAAATACCCTTTCATAATATTTGTTTGTTTGTTTGTTTTTTAAATTAAAAAAAAAAAAGAAAAAACAACTTTAGGAGTACCTGGGAGCTGCAGCTAGTTGCAGCTTTATGTGCTTGGTTTCACTAGATGGCAGATTAGGTAAAAAGGACAAAAAAAAGGAGGAAGATGGGCATTTTATGCTGCAGAACAAACAGTATCTCACTACCACTATCAACCAGAAAAACTGCAAAGAAGTTCTATTCATCACACCTTTCTTATTCTGTCCTCTATGTCAGACAAGTGGCACCGTGGGTCAGAAGACACTGGTAGCCTTGGTACAAGCAGGACTGGAAAGTACTTTCCTCGTACCAAGCAGAGACTCAATTGCAGTGCTGTGTGGATGTGTCACACTGCTTAGGGGTTATGTCATGAAATCGGTGACCCCATAAAGATGACATCCCTCCCTTAATGTGGTGAAAGGTTATGAGATTTCTTCAGCCACATCCAGAGAAACCTGATGGATACACAGCAACCTAGCTTTAGGAATCTTCCCTCACCACTTCTGCTCTTTATTGACATAACCACTGGAAATTCCCACAGCTAAAGGAGTCCAAACACTGTGTATACCATGTCTTTACTGGAGTACCATGTGGCTTCAAACAGATTTTACGCTAAACTTGTAGTTAACCTACTGTAGCAAAAACTGTAGCAAAAAACAAGTCAATGATCTCTGGAGAGATTATGTTTGTTGACTTTTTTTTCCAGCAGTGATGTGACGTTATAACAAGTGAGTATCTTGAACATCTGTTTTCTTCTAAGGTGCAACCGCTTGCTTGCAGAGACTGCATTTGGAAGAACACAGTGGAGCTCTCCATGGAACATTATGAATGCAGCAGGCAGAAAAGTGAACCAGAAGGTCAGACAAATTCTTTGATAAAATATTCTACACTTTAATCAGACAATAAAAAGATCTCCTGTGACATCCCTCTTACCAGGTTCTCCTTGCAAGCCCATTATTCCTGGAGATCCTGGTTGCCCTTTTAACCCATGTAGTCCAGGCTGGCCTGGAATGCCGGGAAAGCCTTTGCTGCCTTTGGGACCTAAGGGTAAAAATATATTAATAAATAATATTAATGAATGAATGGTGGAAGATAAAAACGAGAAAATAAGATCTGATCTTTTCTGCAAATCTAGTGCTAAAACATTCGCTGGATACACAGTTTAAGTGAAATAAAATCTCACAGCTATGGCTATTTCATCAGCTACATAAACACAGAGGAGAGGCTACTTGAAATGGAAAAAATGGTGCAGTCTTTATGGAATAACTACCACTTGGGAGAGATAATTTAGCAGGCATTGTCTCCTTTGAGGAATAGGTGCTTCTTGGTAGTCATCCAGTGCATTACAATCAGCTTGTCTCCCTACCTGGTAATCCTGGAAAGCCGGGAGTCCCTGGGGGCCCATATGCTCCAGGAACTACGCAGGGCAAGGTGATACCTACAACAAAGAAACACTGATGTTGCACACAGCACCCTGGCCAGAAGAGAAACATTTAGTATACCATAAGTGGCTATGAGTGATCTGACGTACATCAAACACTGACAACATCTCAAATACGAAATTAAAGGCATTTGAGGCCTGGGGATTGTCTATCTCATCCCTACCACTGACTTACTGCATGACCGGTAAAAGGAGCAACTACTGCTATGAGCTACTGCTAGCATGATATCCATGGCTTCCACTGGTCCTCCCTATGGACCACATGGCTTAAAAGTTTATTAACAGCAAACAAGACTCATCAACTGCAAAGTTCTTTGACTGTGGGAGTAGGAGTCTCAAAATGACACAGGCCAGGACAAAAACTCATAAAGTAACCTGAACAATGGATATTTCACATGAGGATAACTGAAAAACAAACAGGACTGTTTCCTTGTGTGTTTTGCAAACTGATGTAAGCAAGGCTTAGTGTAAAAACTATAGAATAAAAACAAAGTCTTCCCCAGCTACTTAATCCCCTACATTATCAGAGTTTACACAACAATATCCCAGTATCAAGGAAATTAAACAATTATGAAACCATCGTGTCAGCCATAAAAACAAAATACAGGCAATTCCAACATTTTTGAGTAATACCAGGTAAAATCAGTCTAGCTTTATGTAAAATACTAAGTTAGACTTTTCCAAAGCAAGACTGGTCCTCTCTGTTTTACTGCACGTGGCCTGAACTCGAGTAAAATTTCTCAGCGGTGCCTTTGACGTGGTAACTTCAGTAAGTCTGTCTCTTTTTAAACATCTTTCCTCATTTTCACGATAAGGCCTTTCAATCTGGGCAGTGTAAGAAATAATTATTTCTTCTACCCACACACATTTCTTTAATATTAGATGAAACCTACGACATCAAAGGGTCTTTTAATATATGCAAATGATTTCCCTGTGTGGAGGGAATGACGCATTCACAGGTTTTCTTACACATCTCTATGGAGGTGCAAACTGAACGAGCTAATGACTTCTTCACACTTTCCCACATGTTTTGACTATAGATATTCTTCTACAAAGGACCATTCACTGTTAGCAAAGCTTTGATGTAGCGCTCATTATAAGCTGGCTTCTGATGTGCTCTGCAGAGTTCACATCATGCGCAGAGCATTTTACTTTTACTTACCTTACAATGCAATTTTAATTTAGTGGATTTTGTGAGAGACAATTTACCAAACAAAGATGGAAGCATTCATAGCTATGAATTAGTAAAGCTTTTAGCATTTAGCATGTGACTTGAATTGGAAAAAAAGCTTATGCAGACTGTTCCGGGGGGACATCAGTGCTAGCTGTCTCCTCACCCTGTAACAACCACCCAGCATGACACTGATGTGAGGTAACATGCCATCCAGCGTGTCCGTGCAACCTTCCCATTGCTATTCTGGCCTAGCTCTCACTTCCCACCAGCTCCTCATACTGCAGTGGTCTTACCACCAAGGTTTTTGAACTCAGAACATCAGTATTAGTCCAGAAATCTATGCAACAGTATTCTGCCTGCAAATGTATTATTGATTCTGCATTATTGATACTGACAGAATTATGAACCTAGAAACCTAAGTACACATAAAATGGAAAATACACTGAAAATCATGAGCAGCAAAGCAAAATACTGTTTATCTTATATTTAAGTGGCTGACATGGAATCAAGACATTGGGACTAGCTCTCTGCAGTCATTTTGTAATGAAAACATTTTCTGTAAACGTTTAGACATATGACTTTCTATGTAACTCACTTTGAACTCTGGGAATGAACGTAACACATCGTACACAAAACATTATAAACCCTGTATTTACTGACTTTATCACTTGTCATTATGTTATGCTTTAGGTACATGTAATGCCATACTGACCGAGCCAAACTCTAGTACCTCAGGAAACAAACAGCCCAGAACTGGTTGCACCAATCGTAACTGAACTCCCTACCTCACTGTCCTGACAATGTCTTGTTCATTAACTTCTGCTCATCCCTAAAACGGACTACAGTTTCTTCTTTAAAAAAATCCAGAGCTCTTCTTATTTCAATAATAGTAATAGCTCTGAAAACTGATTCAAATGTCTCAGAGAGCCATGAGTAACTGTTTTTACCTGGCCACTGAAGTAGGGTGTGCTTTTTAAAGCCTCATTTTCTCAATCTTCCTAAGTACCTTGGGTGTAAAAGGGCTCTTCAGCAATAGTCAGTGAGTAGCTCCATCCAACACTCTTAGTATTTGAGTACTATTTGAGTATTTGTTGATTAGGATCTGTGTCCTCCTAAGTGCGATAATTTGAGAAAACTGTGACAGCTATGTGAGGTCTGGTGAGCCCATAAACCAGTTTCTACTAATTTAAAGAGCAATCTTTAATCTAATGGAGTCTTCTGGCCTGATTAAAAGCAGAGCAGTAAGTTGAGTGCCATCTGACTGACAGCAGCTTTGCACCTTTTTAAAGTAAGAGCAGACCCAGTAACACCTACCTGGAGGGCCTGGAAGACCTGCTTGCCCTGGAAACCCATCCATTCCTGGGTCACCTGGTGGCCCACGAACTCCACTAGGACCTGGATATCCAACGCCAGGAGAACCAGTTCCTCCACGATGGCCCTTGGAGCCAGGTAACCCTGGCAGTCCTTTTTCCCCTGGGAAACCTAGCCCACCATCACCCTGTGCACAACGACAGTTACAGCAGAAAGTCAGAGATAAAGAAGAATATACACCTGTTAACGAATGAATGAGAGTTTGGTCAGTTCTATGCAAGGTTCAGACCAGCCTGTGAAGGTATGTGGAAACCACTGTAAAATATCCACCATTATTTCAAAATGCAGGAAAGTCACTGACTATTAAAAATAAGATTTTACTTTGTAGTTGCCAAAATGTAAATATTACATATTCAGAAAGATATCTACTTTCTTTTTAATTAAAAATATTCTGGTATGATTTTTTGTATTCAAAGATCTGACTCATAATTGTGCTGATACTGGCTTTTATCTTTTAGGACATAACATGAACCAGCATTTAGGGTGTATCCCACTACTGGAAGTCTATCTTTTGACTGGGTAGCCAGGACATGATGAGTGCCAATTATTAATCCTAACCCAGACAAATTCGTGCTCGGGGACTGTGAGCTTTTTATATATTTGAAGACTTACCACGAGTCTAATCAGGAGTAGTAACCTGGGCCTTTTTATTGTCCCTGCTTCTTAGTGCAATTCTGAAGCACTGCTGCTAGACTAGTCTGAACTTACTGGGGGGCCTGGTGGGCCTGGCAAGCCTGGAAGTCCATCTCTGCCAGGGATTCCTGGGATGCCTGAAGGTCCTCTGGGTGCCGTTGCACCGCGGTCCCCACGAGCACCTTTGCCTGTTCCATAGGACGAATCCCCTTTTTCTCCCTTAATGCCTGGAAGACCTTGCTGACCAGCCAAAGCCTAGTGACCAAAAGATAAAAAAATTACAGGAATGTGAAGATGCAGTGAAGAGGCTTTGGTTCTGAAAAATATCCTGTGAGGACAGGACACAATGACTGGAGTTACAAAGAATCTCCAAAAGATTTCCTACTGTATACATTGCATTTAAAAACAAACACACCAACATTTGAATATTTTCAAAAGTTTCAGTGAAGTCCCCACAGCTTTACAGTGGCAAGCCAAACCCTGCTACACAGCAATACAGTGACAGCAATCTTGGGTGGCATCTGGGAACATGACATCACTCACGATACCACAGGACACGAGCTGTGAATCTTGTTCTCTATTATTTGGTGTGCTGCATTTACTGACACTGATAAAGATTCTCTGAAGACAAAAGACTGCTATCTTTATGGACTTGGAAATTCAAAAGTAAATACTGCCAATGAGCAATGCTCAGCGCTTTAGAAAATCCTGTTTGTTATGGTTGCTGTTTCACTAAAAAAGCACAGCTCAACTCTCCCTACTGTATTTGGGATGCAGCAGTTGAGGAGACTGCTTCTATAGCAGAGTTTTTATAGCTATGAGCAATGGTGGGGAAAGATCTCATCATCTGATTTTTCAGGTCTTCTCCCCGTGCAGATGTATATCTGCTTCCCCAGGCAGCCCTCAGGTTGGCACAGCTCTGTGTCTAACCCATGCATGCCTATGGCCAAGAAGCTCTGGCTGGGATGAGTACCTGTTACTGGTTTTCTCTTGACTGCTTAACAGGCAGTTCTCAGAACATAAAAAAAACATTTTTTCACCCATTTTCAATGAGTTCCCGAGTTGTTTTTTTTGTTTTGTTTTTTAAATTATGTAAAAAAACCCAAACATGTTCAGCTTTCACTACAATCAACACCAACAACTGCACACAGGCATTTTTTTTTGGTGACAACCAACATAAACTCTTCCTGCCTTACCGGAGGGCCTCGCAGTCCTGGTGCGCCCACAGTGCCTGGGTCTCCACCAATGCCCTTAATCCCAAGCACACCAGGGCTTCCTGGTGGACCTGGTGGGCCCAAGATGCCTTTTACGCCAGCTCTTGTAACTCCTCCATCACAAGCACAATCACCTGCCTCTCCTGGAAAATACAGTCAACACTCCAAACTCAGTTTCATTTGAATAAAGACCTTTTTCAGTTGCAAGAGGTTCAATTAGGACAAAGTCAGTATATGACTTTATTTTTCCACCCACGCTGCTCAGGTGATGAGTGTCAAGCAAGTGGAGCTCGTGTTTTGTCCAGGTTAATTTCTGTGCAATGTGCATCACCAATTTACCACGTGCAGCATGAACCTCAGCACTTTTTGACTGCTTTCCAAAGGTTAAGACTATCCTAAACACATGCTTTGCAGAGTGTTTTAGGACAGAAGTCTTGTTTGGTTGGTTGTTTTTTTTGAAAGAGAGTTACACGTCAGAGCAAACGCACGCATACTCCCACACACAGGAGGTTACAATGAGTCTCAGCTGCATATCTTTGTATTTCCCCAAATCACAACTGGCGATGGATCCAAACAACCACAAAGCACAGTGATGTCTGCATCATCATGGCTTTCACCACTGGTTCTGTCACACACTAAGACCCAAACTCTCACCATTTTTAGAACAGAGAAGTTTCTCTGTCATTTCCAGACTATATTGCAAAAAGCAGTGAAAAAGATTTTATTTCTAAGTGTCATTGACTTTAAAGTGTAACTTTGCTAATTTTGTGGGCATGAGATGTTTATCTGCTTACTTCCCTGAGCAGAGTAGGAAGTAGGAAATATGATTTTTCTTGGCTGTACTGGGCACAACTCTTTCTAAACTGTAAAGACTGTTGGCTTCTTTAATCCATCTCAACCTCCTATGATTTGTCATAGAGGTACTTCCACCTCAGCCCTTAGGATATTAACCACGTGTAAATATCTTTCAGAGGCCCCATGAGTATTAAAAGACTGTCCCAAAACAAGAGTCAATTACCTTTGTACCCCTTTGGACCCAAAGCTCCTGGCAGCCCTCTTTGTCCAGGCTCCCCTGGGGGCCCAGCCCTTCCATCCAGGATCGTGCCGGGGCGGAACGAAGGCCCTGTGTGCAGAAAGGAGGCAAGCAAAGCCATGAGAAGGCTCAATTTTCCAGCTCATTAATTACCTACAGTATCAGTTACGCTACTGATAGAAATGGTGCCAGATCAAACTGCAGTCATGGAGGTTGCACAAAGAGATGGAGCTTGGTTGGTGTGACTGGCTGCAGTCCTCTGCCATATGTTTGCTTCTAGCTTCTCAACACAGGAAAGCAAAAGCTCTCACAATGGGATTGCAATAGAGTTTCTTCTACTTCTCTACCACTGAACTTTTTCAAAGACTTAACAGTTGTCCAAAGAACTACCAAACTGTGAAAAGGTTGCATAAAGAATGGCAAATGACTTAGTTCATGGTTGATGCATCTTCAGAGCTCTGGGAGAAGCTGAGACTCATACGGTTAAAGTTGAAGGGAGGAAGCAATGTATTGGTGATTGTGATGACTGGCTGCTGCCTCTCCTGTTGGCACAGGACCTACCACACATGAGCAGTGTCTCTGCTGCTGCCTGCATGGTAAAGTCATCCCCAGGACTACCTGCCTTACTCAGAGCTCCTTAAATTCTGATTAAGTTGCTGCAGCTCAGGAAAGAGACTAAATGGCAAAAAGGTTAAGGGGACTTTCCCTGGCCCTCACTTTATAACTGCAGGATTATTTTCTACAACTCTGTATATGCTGAATAGAATGAAACATGAGCTGACAGAAACAGCAGTGGAACGTGATCTAACATAATCTAAAACTACCATGTCTGAAAACCCTTCCCCTCAGTGACAACAGTAAGATGGAGTGCTGACCAGCACCTGGCTGATGTTCCATGGAAGTAAACTGCAGCCATCAGCTGAAAACAGCCACAAGAGCTTTACTGACTCTGCAGAAAAATGAGCCAGATTTGACTAGCAAACAGTTATTGGTAAGAGAGCACTTATTTCTTCTCCACATAAAATAACTTCATCAGTCCATGCTCATTGGTCCATCACTGGAGTGTGCCCTGTTTTGGAAGGTTGGCTCTCAAAAATAAAACAAGCTGTTTGAACTCAGTTTATGGCAAAATAATAAAACACAAGTTTTGTGTGAAATCAACCCTTTTGATGCAATACTCAACTTCTGAGTAAAACAAAACAATGCATAATGAATCCACTTCAGGCATCCATACAAATAAACATGTAAAAATAAACCCACATTTCCTTAGGTCTGAAAACTGCCTCTTCAGGCATCCTGTCTGACTCCTGGTACCCAAAATACCTACTCACCAGACCAGATATTTACCCCAGGTGATTGTAAGGTCACGGTCTAGTCTTTACCTAAGTCAGTAGGAAACAAGCCTAGAACTTCAAAATCCTCTGTGTTGTAAATTGCGTCTACACAACCTTGTGCTTCAACTCTCTCGGGCTACCACTCTAACAATAATTAGCTGTATTGTCTTAATTCAGAGGGGTGGCTGCTGATATATATACATTTAAGGTTGTGAGTTACAATCACAAAGGTGTCAAATATTTGAGATATTCAGACGAATAATCTTCACTGGTAAGGAAATATATAAATTATTTGTCTTGTTTCACTCTAAATCAAATCCAAAATAGATGTGAAAAATATACATACGTAGGGACCCAGGCAATCCTGGTGCTCCTGGCAGACCCGGTAAACCAATTCTGCCAGGAGTGCCTGGTAGTCCAATCGTTGCTCTTCCTGGTTCTCCCACTTCACCTTTCACACCTGGAATACCCGGAGACCCTCCAGGGCCCATCCCATCTAGACAACAATGACACAATGAGCAGCTCTCCAGCAGCAAACACATTCTAGTATAAATATTTAATGTATGAAAATTACTGTTATGCCCTGAACTGCAACCAGGTTAGCACAGAACAATTTATAATTGAAGGTGAAGGAAAACTTACTAAGCAGAGGCACCGTCTCCCATTTACACACTCCTTTGGTCATGCAAAAAACTTCACAGGGCTGCATTCAAGTCCCACTGACCAGTTAGACAATGAACTATGTAAGACCACTGTTTGTTTATTTCTGATTTCCTCTGAGATAATTTCCTTAGTTCCTCATCTCTGGCTCAATGCAGGCCAGGACTTCACAAATGACATTCAAGTAAAACAGAAACTTTCAAGTGAGATCTTTGATGAGCCAAATGGGTTCCACTTATATTGGGTTTGTCTAGCCAATTTGTTAGCCCTCTATTGCAAATATAAAAAGTCATTAAAAAAGATGATTTTCAAAAAAATTTGCTGTTATTTAAAAATAGGAAAGGTTCTGCCAATCAACTAATTTGAAATGGACATCAAACAACCAACCTCCTGCATACAATGCTACACCAAATATTCACAGCTAAAGACTTAGATGGGATGTAGTTGTGGGACTAATTCTGCTCCCATCCAAGTCAACATACTTGTTTTCCCTGTCTGTCATCCCTGCCCCACCCTGTCTCATACAGCAGTCTGCAAATCAGGCGGCTGAAGGAGCAGGGGGAGGTTTCTCCAATACCTTCCCCATCTCCCCGCCACTATTCAGAGTCTTCTCAGCAACAAACACAGAAAACAGCCTGCTAAGGTCACTGTTAGCAGCTGCTTTACCTCTCTCCAGGCCTGGAAACCCTGGAGCTCCTGGAAGGCCTGGTAAACCACCGATCCCTTCATCTCCTGGAGGACCAGGTATTCCTGGATTCCCAGGGTCACCTGGTGCACCTATTAGACAAATACAGAAAATCAAGGAGGAAAACCTCATGAGAACTTCTGCGGAAAGCCTCTGTTCAGTCAACTGCCCCACTGCCCACTGATCTCACTGGCAGCAAAGGTTGCAAAGCTGTGAGCAGTCAGCCTGCTAGGCAAAGGTGACAAGAATGGGAAGAATTGCTCCTGACCTCTTAGAAGCTGTTTCAAACTTGACTTCATGTGAAGAGGAAGAAAAAGAGAGATTATACAGTTTGTCCCCATACCCTTATTGTTTCAGAGACTGTTCCCATCCAGGCCTCATTTAGCTGTGGTGTTAATTAAGCTCATTTTCTCAACAATACTCTTATCACACTGAATGACAAATAATAGCAGAATGACATTCAGGGTACCCATTTGCAAGTAATGCAAGGAAGCCATTTTTCCTTGGTACACTGAAGACAGACACACAGGTAGGTAGACACACAGCATTTCCCTGTGCTCACACAGTCAGCCCTGCAGTCACTAAACTTCAATCTGCCTTGGAACAGAGCATTGTGCAACGTGGGGATGAAAGGTTTATTGTAAGCTCTGAAGTTATATACATGGGACCAAATGTATCTTTATGCCAACAATACAGAAACTAAAGAAAAAATAACAAGGGATTGGGTTAGACCCAATACACATGTGGAAAAGTGGTAAAACATAGTAAGAAGGAAAGCTGAATCAGGAAAAGTGCTTTAGATGAATTCCAAAACAAAATGGAAACATACCTGAAATGACTACACCCTCTCTGTCAATAACAATTGGAGGGCCTGGGGGACCGATGTCACCTAATTCTCCCTGTAGAGGAAAACAGATTCACACCCCCTTCAGATGGGTGATGAGGAGGAAGACTGCCTGTCAGGAAACAGACTGTACCATGGAAGCAATGTCTGTGGTCATTCACTGACTAACCATCATTCTTTGCCTTGGTGAAGAATTCCCTTTGTTCTGCTATTCACAATCATCTGCTCTCCTGACTTACCTACCTCCTGTCTGATGAAACTGATGGTTGCTGCAGATAAAGTGTTTGCTACTGTCCAGCTATCCTCTGGAGGCAACCCATTACCTCAATAGGAACTACAGACATGTATATACCATGTGTTCTGGTCATGAGTTGTATCATCAGCACGTTGACCAATACCAGACAGGTCATATTTGTTCACCTCGTGGTAAAGCGAGGGAGCTGCTATGAACACACCCATTTTTAAAAGCATTCACCCCTGCAGCTCTGTGCTGCCTTGGAATCCTGAATGGCAGTAGCAGGAGCTTTCAGGAAAATTTATTACTCTGTAAAATCACCCAGTTAGAACAAGCAAGTTGTGACAACTGACATAATATAAACACCACGTGGTGAGCCAAGGCAGTGCACACTTGGTTGCTTCTTCCAGTAATACTCCCCTGTGCATAAACCTGTGCTACTACGTCCCTGTGCTCTGCACCAAAAAGCCCTTCAGCCCTGGCACATCACATGTCTGCCAACCGTATACCAATCTTGGTGGCAGATCAGTGTTTTTCACAGCAATCTACTACATTTTCCACCCAGTTTCCAGCTGTCTGGCTGCCCAAGTTGTGAGATACCCAGAAAATGTCTACTATGCATTGCCTATCTCCAGTACAAGAAAGTGAACGCATCCTTTCCAGGCTTGTCAATACTCGTAGATCTGTGATCTAAGACTTCAGATAGCCTTGCCAACTATCTTAACATGCATGTACTTCCATCTAACCTTGCTTCAGTTGTCCAGTAAATATGGCATTAGTGTAAGGATAAAAGGAGACCAGAGAGACTACATCTACAATTGTTAAGTCATGGAATTAAGAGAATGAAAACTGTAAAGGTTTTAAAATATCCAAGTGTTCATAGTTCAGCAACCATTCATTTTTATCCTTAACAAGGAAGTAAATGAGGAACTGAACCATACTGATAATTACAGTAATTTACAATTTACAGAGATAAATAGAAGATTTGACTGGAGCAATGATACCTATTTATTCATGAAAATACCTTCTAAAAAGCAATACTTCAGTATTTTTGTGTGAGAAGTTACCTTCATGCCTTCAACTCCATCCAGTCCTGGATAGCCTGGAATACCTGGATGACCCTGCAAAATCACACAGGGTAACTCTGTTATGCAGTGTGGCAATGAGACACTGGCACCACTTGTTAGCTGAGACACCTGCAGTGTCTGGACTTGAATCACAAACACAATTCATTGTCCTACCAAACAATTGCAGAAGAAATAAAGAGAAAACTGATAGCACCAATTTCTCAGCATGCACAAAATACCAGAGCTCCTTTAGGCATTCTTGTGCTTGTGAGCAAGCATGAGGGGCGTCCAAATCAGGAGGATGCCTTGGAGTTCTCACAGAACGTAGAAATGCTTGTGGAGTAAGGAGTCCTGAACATTATTTTCCCCTCACACTTTCCCCTCCACCCTGTTCCCCCTCCAACAAATTATTGGCACCAGAACATTTAAAGTGACACTGGAAATCCAGCTCTCCAGCCATTCATTTTCTAGTAGCATTCTCAGGGACACTAAAATTCCCCTTCTGGGTGTGTGCCTGGAAACGTTACACAGAAGTGATCTACTGTCCTCTGTCAGGTAACATAGTGTGGCTCAGTATGGACTGCAAATGCCACTGCAGACAAAATGGAATATTGCAGAGCTCCGAAGTAGGGAACCTTAACTTCAAACACTGCCTGTGATTGGGAAATCTTGGACAGTTGTAGGCCCCAGTATAGCCCATACACAGTGTTGTCACGAAGGGCTTGGTTTTAATCATATAATTTTAACATAGAGATATGAACCAGATTATATTGCAGATACCTTCCACGCATCTTGAAAAGGTCATATATATGACAAAATATACAAGAAGGGGGTGAATTCCAGGCTGCAAATTGAGAACTGTTTCTAAATGTTCCTTTCTTGAAAAACTTCCACTGCTGCATCTGCAAGTGGCAGTATTTTAACACATTTTCAGCCACTTGATCACATGGACATTTCCACCCCTAAAAGGATAAAAGTGGGAAAGTTGATTGTCCCAGAAGGGAATGTGCAATTTCCAATCTATGGAGGTGGTTCTCTGAATATGCAGAAATAACTAGAGGGACAATTAAAGGGATCTACAGTTTTATGTGGACTTCCTATTTAGCTCTAAGACAGCAAAGTACTTGCAGCCACTAGATAAGGAAGCCAGTAGATCTTATGCAGTAGGTACAGTAAAAAATAAAAAAAATCACCTTTCTCCCTGGAATCCCATCAGAGCCATCCAGTCCCAAAAGACCCTAGAATAGCAAAAAAACAACATTGACTTTCAGATTTCAGTCTGGTCTTATTTTATCAGGCCCCAAATACCTCAGCACCAAAGAATGAAAATACAAAACTTTCAAAAGGAGAAGCTACCAGTGTTTTTTCATATCTCCCTAATATTAATGATAATAACTCCAACAATTCAGCACAATAACCAATAAAAGAAATCTTATCTTCTTTAGCCAGTTTCTTTCTAATTGGTGGTTCAAGTCAAAAGTAGGTCATGGTGTCTCAACTTACTAGGAAGTTAGGTAGGTAGTTTGTAATTATAAAACCATGAAGCTTAATGCAATCAAGATCTTCTGCCTTGACAGTTTATTGTCTGTGCACGCAGAACATTCTGCACACGCAGAACAGAATGCCTTGGTTCTCCTATCAGCACGTCTCTGCAGGGTCATGGTGGTTTGAAGTATCTATGGCTGGCATGTCATAGGACATGCTGTTAACTCTCACAATCACTGACTAGTTAGACCAACATCTAATGCCAGCTTGCCCATTTCTTCCCCAAATATCTGTGTTCTCTCATGGCTGGTTCTGGCACTGGTTGAGAGCTTCCTAAAGCCCATGCAATGCATATTATCTTCATTTGGAGCTCCTGCAAACTTGTTTTGCTGTGAAGCTTTCAAAAACCTGGAAAGGCACAGGCCCTGCAGCATCATGATCTCCACTAAATACTTCTATATGATTTTCTTGGACTGCCTTGTCTGTATAAATCTTTCATGTCACCTTTAACCTGAGACTTTACTGAGATAAGAGCTATCATTTGTTCCGTTATCAGATGGCGCTGGCTACTATAGGACACAGTCTATGTCTGTGACTGCTAGATGCTTTGGGAATGCTTCTGTTGATGAAAGGTCCACTTCACATGTTTGAGAACAGACATTTAAGGACTTTGTAAAGTTACCTACCCTGCCACCCGGTAAGCCAGGCACACCTTTTTCTCCTTTTTCTCCAACACCTCCAAAGCCCTGAGGAAAAATGTCAACATTAAATCTGTGGTCTGTTTGGAGTCAAACAGCAGAGCCCTAAGACATAATGAGAACCAACCCATCTATTGATATAGACAGTACCACAGAGAGACAAGAGGAACTGACTGTTTCTGCTGGGACTCTCTTGCCCCAGAAAGAAAACCCCTATTGGCTAGACCTGGTAGTATGTGCAGTACATTATCTTCTTCATTCCTCATGACTTCCATCCATTTAAAGCATGGCACATGGTAGTAAATACAAGTAAGCCCATATTGTGAACACCAAAATCCTGTCGCTGCTACTCTGAATTGTATTACACATTTAGAAATTATTTCAAATGTCAATTCTTAGCAGCAGCAGCTGAAGGAAGTGCTCAGAGCACTCTTTTTCATTTCTATAGCCTAAGGATGACACAAAACTAGCATTTTCATGATCAACATTTGTAAATGTTTGGTAGTTTTCTCAGTCACCAAGAAGTATCAAATCTAGAGATAGAATACCAGGATTTAATTTCAGTGAGAGTTACAGTAGTTAAGCAATTTTCAGGCTTCAATCCTGCAATATCTCATGGTCGTGGCTAACTTCACACGTATGTTCAACCCCACCAGCTTCAGTGGGCCTCTTGCAATGCATAATGCTAAACATGCACAAATGGAACACATCCAAAAAGGCTAATAACAAACTGTCCTTCATGTACAGGTTTTTCTTGCACGCCTTTCTACTAAGAACATCTGTATGTTAAAGAAACTGGCAAACAATTTATCTTATTAGTCATAAATTCCACAAAATATTTATTCCCTAAAGTTATCTGAATAATCTGTGTTTACAAAAGATTATAAGCTGGGAAATAGCTCTCTGGAATCCAGGGATAAATTGTTGTTCTTGATTCATACAGAGAAGATGCTACGCATTCCTGATTTATGAGCACTCATGTTAAACAGCCCATTATAAAACTGGATACATAGAGACAGAAAGATCTTCATGTGCTTTACTGCTTTAAAATAACAAAAAATCTGTTTAGACATAATTAAAGGGAAAACATAGGAATTTTAAAGTCTGTTTAACTCTCTGTGGGACATCAGGGAACATTGCCATCAAGTGGCCATGTAAGGAGTATGTGTCCTTGCAGGTGTCTGCAAAGCACAGGTTACAGGCACGGAAATGATGGCTGCTTTGTAATACCTACACTAGTGACAGTGTTATCCTCTCTGCAATTCCAGGACAAAAAAAAACCTCTTCAAAAGTCCAGTGGACACTTTCAGCAGACTTTCAAAGTACTCTGGTGCCTAGAAACTCCTGTAGAGACTTTGTGAGCTATTCAGAGGGTGTTGAACCATCTAACCCTTATTAGGCACGTAATAAAAAATCTCCCCTGTCCTTACCGGCACGCCGGGCAATCCTTTGTCTCCAGGGAATCCTTGAGGGCCTGGCTCACCCTGACAAGGGGAAGAGGAAAACACAATACATCACTGTGCCTGTGAAAGCAAGACTTTCTCCAATCCACCCATCATGCTCCTAAGTAAGGCCTTGTAATTTGTTTGTCAGCAAGTGTGCTTGATTTGTATCATCATCTGCCAGACACAGTGTCTCTCAGCACGGTGCTGGTGCACGCAACAGATTGTCTGTGACCACATCCCATGGCTTCAAAGATCACTGCGTGGGAACTGTTGTTCTACTGTCCTCCACTGCTAGAAGCATTTCATATTGTCATCTACGGAACTGGAACATGCGCAATAATTCACAGAAAGCAGCAAAGTAACATGTGATGGCCCAGCACAATGTCTGCACAGTCCTGCTTACAAATTCAAGGGTAAACCAATAGAAAATAGAAATGGCATTTGTTTGAATCTCACCTCATGCTAATATAACTCCACCAAGTCAGACAGCATCTCTCATGACCTATGCAGAGGCTTAGGAAAGCTCAGACTGGGCTCCCAAACCAGCCTGCATCAGTCCCTGATTCATTCAGTATGCCCCAATTTCTCACATGTAGGAAATCTTTAACTCAAAATCCATACAGCTTTTATGAAAACCACTGATGAGC